>JBAKBP010020603.1:35000-42256 GCA_037953745.1 Lithodes maja | reverse complement strand
GTACGCCTTATTAGTGTTAAGCCCAGAGAGGGTAGAAAGTACATCTTTAGAAGAGATTAGGATATTAGGCATAAGTAAGAGAGAGGAGGGCGGAGAGGGAGGAATAGCACCGGAATCATCCAAGGTGGAGTTTCTAGCAAAAGTTTGAGCGAAGAGTTTAGCTTTGTCAGAGGAAGAAGTGATGGTTGTGCCATCAGAGTGGGAAAGGGGAGGGAAAGACGAGGAAGAGAAATTGTTGGAGAGGTTTTTGGCTAGATGCCAGAAAGCTTGGGAAGAGCTAGAGTTGGATAGTTCAGTGCATTTATTATTGATGAAAGAGTGTTTGGCAAGTCGAAGAACAGATTTGGCTTGATTCCGGGCAGAAACATATGAAGAATGAGAGTCTTGAGTTTTAAGGCGTCGGTACCGTTTGAATGCTTCCTCCTTATTGCGGACAGCAGTAGAACAGGCGTGAGTAAACCAAGATTTTTTAGCATTAGTCTGAGAGAAAGAGAATGGAATGTATGCTTCCATGCCCGATAGGATTACCTCGGTAATGCGTTCAGCACTCTCCGAGGGTCCTCGGCCATGGAAGCAGAAATCATTCCATGGGAAATCAAAGAAGTACTGCCGAAGAGCCTCCCAGTCGGCAGCGCCAAAGTGCCACAAGCGCCGCCGGCTAGGAGGATCGGGTGGCTGTACTGGAGAGATAGGACAGGTGACAGAGATAAGTTTATGGTCGGAGGAGCCCAAAGGAGAGAAAAGATCGACAGTATAAGAAGAAGGGTTAGAAGTTAGAAACAGGTCAAGAATGTTGGGCCGATCTCCGATGCGATCCGGGATACGGGTGGGTTGCTGAACTAACTGCTCTAGGTCATTTAGGATAGAAAAGACGTAGGCTTGTTCACCAGGTGGATCAGTAGTGTGAGAGGAGAGCCATTGGCGGTGGTGAACGTTGAAATCTCCTAAGATGGAGATTTCTGAGAAAGGAGAAATGGATAGAATTGACCCCATTCAGCCAACTGTTTTAAGACGTTTATCCCCATCCAGGTGTCGATTTCTTCCTGGCGAGCGATAGCGAGCCAGCATTGTATGGAGAAATTCGGCTTCGCCGGAGACATTTTTTTGTCGAAAAATGTACAAATTTACCTTGCTGTCAAAACAAAAATATGTATATTATGGCTCGCTACCGCTCGCCAGGAAAATATTGACACGTGGATGGGGGTAAACGTCTTAAAACAGTAGGCTGAATGGGGCCGAATGGATACAAGCCAGATAAAGGGAGAAAAGGCGATAAATAAAGCCTGTGACCCCCCTTAACCCTTATTCCACCGCCCTGGTACCCCCTCCGACCGGATAAGCATCTAAGGAGTGACGTAACAATGGAGTAACATAACGATCGAAGCAGTGACATAACGAAGGAATGACATAACTAAGCAGTGACATACCGGTAACGGAGGAGAGTGACAAATTGGTGCGAAAATTCAAAGTAGTGACAAGAATATTACCGTACCGAATTGACCATGCAAAAGGCTACCTAACTTAACAGTAACCTAACCTAACCTAACCTAACCTAATACTCATTTGTTGTGTATCACTTGTTTTATATGTCACTAGTTTAATATAGCCTAGTAGTATTGTCACTGCTTGGTTATGTCACTCCTTCGTTATCTCATCAAACAACAACAACAACATTAAGCGCCTGCCCCTCTGCCCACCGAACCGTCCCTTGTTCTTCTTCTCCTGTCATTCTTCTCTCCTCCTCCCTCTGTTTTCCTCCTGCCTCTTCCATTATTCCGTTCCCATCTCCTTCTCCTTCTGTTATTTTTCTCTCCTTCTTCCCTTCTTCGTTTCCTCCCTGCAAACCACCGACCTTCTGTCCTACTCCTGTCTCCTGTCAGTCTTTCCTCCTCTCTTCTTTCTCCTCCCCATTATCCTTCTTTTTCCCCTCCTCTCCTCTCCTTTATCTTTTTCCCCCTTTCTTCTCCTTCTTCCTTCTTCCGTTACCCCTATACTGCCTTCGACCTCCACCCCATCCCTCCTCTTTCTTCTCCTCCTCCTCCTACCCTACTATTTCTTCTCCTCCTCCTCCTTCCCTACTCCTTCCTCTCCTCCTCATTCCCTACTCTTTCTTCTCGTCCTCCTTCTTCCCTACTCTTTCCTCCCCCTTCCTTCCTTTCTCCCCTTTTCCTTCCTCCACCCTCACTCCATGCCGACCACACTGCTTCTTTCTTTGATTAGCGCTGACTCCTTCCCTTCCTCCCTTCGCTTACTTCCTCTCCATTAACTTCCTCCTCCTCCTCTTCTTCCTTCTTTCTCTTCTCTCCATCTCCTTTCTTCCTCCTCCTCCTCCGTCACCTACCCATTTATTCTCCTGCTTCCTCCTGCCATCCTTTCCTCCTCCTCATCACCATCATCTTCTCCTTTCTTTTCTCCCTTCCATCCTCTCCTCCTTCCTCCGCTCTCTCCTCACCCACCATACCGCTCCGTTGTTCCCCTGATTAGCTCTTCCTTCCTTCCTTCATCCTTCTTTCCCTCCTTCCTTCCTTCCTCCCTCCTTCCATTCATCCTCCCTCCTCCACTCTCTCCCCACTCACCGCTCCGCTCTGTTGTTCCCCTGATTAGCGCTTCCTTCCCCACATCCTTACCTTTTGATACCTTTTGATGTGTTCGCCGCTCTTCTAGCGGCACCAAGGAGCGCGACGCCCCTCGTTATGGGTGGTGATCTGGTGCAGTAGACTGTTTGAAGCGACAGCTCGCTCCCTTGCGAGGATGGGCTCGTCTGGCACTTTTTGCAGTTCGACATCTAGGGCTCTCTTGAAGTTGTCTAACGAGATGCCCCTCATGTCTCTTACTCGCCGTGGGAGTTTGTTGAAGAGACGTGGGCCTCTGTGTGATAACCAGCCCTCTCGCAGAGAGCCCATAGCACCCCTGTTATTCATCCGGGGGATTTCGCATTCCCAGCCTCTCCTATCACTGAATTTCATGACTATCGGAGTATGTATTTTTGGTACTAAACCCTCTGCGATTTTCCACGTGTATATTATTAGGTAACGTTCTCTTCTACGTTCCAGTGAGTACAGATTCAGTGCTCTTAAACGCTCCCAATAGTGTAGATGTTTTATCGAACTTATATGCGAAGTGAAATTTCTTTGTACACGCTCTACGTCATTTATTTCACCTGCTTTGTATGGGGATGTTAATACGCTACAGTATTCAAGCCGCGGTAGCACTAGAGATTTGAAGAGCGTTATCATAGGCAATTCCCCGCGTGTTTAAAAGTACGCAGAATCCAACCCGTTAGAAGTTTCGCAGCCGCCACTTTGACCAGGTTATGTACTTTGAAACCCATATTTTCAGACATTAATACCCCAAGGTCTTTCACACTGTCTTTCCGTTCTATTATGTGGTTAGATTCTGTTAAGTAAGTTGTAATTTCTTTAACACCATTATTATCTCCGTACCGTATTAATTGGAATTTTTCCTCATTGAATTGCATGTTGTTTTCCCTGGTCCACTGGAACACTACATTTATGTCTTCCTGCAGTCGGCCCGTGTCCTCTTGTGTGTTTACTATCTTGCTTAATTTTGTGTCATCAGCAAAAGACGACACCGTACTGTGTCTGGTGTTGGTATCTATGTCGCAAATTAGTATGAGGAACAGAAGGGGCGCTAGCACTGTTCCTTGGGGCACTGAGCTTTTGACATCCGAAGGCTCAGATGTGACTTGGTTTACTGCTACTGATTGTTTTCGGTTTACGAGGAAATTGTATATCCACCGTCCGATTTTCCCAGTTATACATTTTGCTTTCAGTTTGTGGGCTATTATACCATGGTCACATTTATCAAATGCCTTAGAAAAATCGGTGTAAATGACATCCACGTTTTTCTTTCCTTCTAGCGCTTTAAGAATTTTGTCATAGTGTTCCAAAAGTTGTGAGAGACATGATCTTCCCGCTCTGAACCCATGTTGACCGGTGTTGTGTAGTTCATTTGTCTCCATGAATGTTGAAATTTTGCTTCGCAGGACTCGCTCGAAAACTTTAATGATGTGGGAGGTTAGAGCTATCGGGCGGTAGTTTTTTGGTAGTGCTTTACTCCCTCCTTTATGCAGTGGGGCAATTATTGCGTTTTTCAAGCTATCTGGTATGTCACCAGTGTCTAGACTCCTCCACATTATAGCCAGGGGTTTTGAGAGGTTTTCCTTACATTTCTTCATTAGGATCGAATTCCCCTCCTTTCCTCATAACCCTTTCCTTCCTTCCTCCCCTCCTTCCTTCCTTCCTCCCCTCCTTCCTTCCTTCCCTCATTCCTTCCTCCTCTCCTCATTCCTTCCTCCATCTTTCCCCCTCCTCCTTTCCTTCCTTCCTTCCTTCCTTCCTTCCCCCTTCCTTCGTTCCTCCTTCCTCCACTCTCTCCCCACCCACCGTTGTTCCCCTGATTAGTGCTGACGTGGGACCGGCCAATAATGGAGTTCGGGGATGATAATTAAGAAGATTTGATCCTCTTATTGCCATGGGAAAAGCGATCAGGAGGTGCAGGTGGTGGCGGGAAGGGGATTAGGGATTGGGAGGCTGCGGTGTGTGTGTGTGTGTGAATAGAATAGAATAAAATAGAGAATAGAATGTAGAATAGAATATATTTATTAAGCTCAGAATTTTACAAAAAAGTATGGAGCACAGCTCCTCATTACATACCGTAATACAAAGTATGGAGCACAGCTCCTCATTACATACCGTAATACAAAGTAATTATACTAATTTTATCTAAAAATACGAAACACAACTCTCAAAAAAATTACTAACTTATTCAGCACATTAACATTATTTGTTTGCATCAACAACTTGTACTTGAAATGAGTTAGCCTACGTATAAAGTAACTTGGAATATGTATTTTGGAATATGCTGTATGTGTGTGTGCGTGGGTAGATGGGGGTAATAATAATAATAATAATCTTCTGGTTTCTTATATAGCGCCCGTATCTCCTCCTTCGAGGATTCACAAGCGCTTGGCTTTCTTTAATCTACCAGAGACCATTACCCATCCCCCTTGCTCATGGGGAGATGGTAACCGCCGGCTGTATCCCAGAAAAAAACTTTTCAATCTGAGCGGGGATTGAACGCGGGACCTTCAAGATGGGAATCAGGCACACTATCAACTGAGCCAGCCGGACGGCTGGCAGGGGGGAAAGGAAGGTATGTATGTCTATCAGGAGTTGCTTGTGTGTGTGTGTGTGTGTAGGGAGTTGTATGTGTGTCTATCTGGAGTTGTGTGTATGTGTAGAGAATTGTGATTGTCTATCAGGAGTGTGTGTGTGTGTGTGTGTGTGTGTGTGTGTGTGTGTGTGTGTGTGTGTAGGGATGTGTGTGTACAGGAATTTACGATTGTGAGACCGATTAGGAGGTACTGTATGCAAATAGAGAGTGGTTAGCTTACAGTATATTATCGTCTAGAAGGACTCTTAAAACTCAAGCAAAGAAGTGAGAGAGAGAGAGAGAGAGAGAGAGAAGAGAGAGAGAGAGAGAGAGAGAGAGAGAGAGAGGATAAACTGTAGCTAGCCAGTTTTTTGCGAGGTGTGTGGGTAGTAGGGAATAGGTTTTTGAAGAAAGTTGCGAAAAACACAATAGGGATCAAACCAATTATATCCGATAAGAAAGAAGAGTACAGTATAGAGATTTGAGGAACATTATTGGTGAACTGAAGTGGAGTGCTGCGTGGAATATGTTTGGTGTTTGCGAAAGTTGAAACATTATATATTAAATAGATGGAATTACTGGAATAGGCCTACTCGGTGTGTGTGTGTGTGTGTGTGTGTGTGTGTGAATAGAATAGAATAAAATAGAGAATAGAATGTAGAATAGAATATATTTATTAAGCTCAGAATTTTACAAAAAAGTATGGAGCACAGCTCCTCATTACATACCGTAATACAAAGTATGGAGCACAGCTCCTCATTACATACCGTAATACAAAGTAATTATACTAATTTTATCTAAAAATACGAAACACAACTCTCAAAAAAATTACTAACTTATTCAGCACATTAACATTATTTGTTTGCATCAACAACTTGTACTTGAAATGAGTTAGCCTACGTATAAAGTAACTTGGAATATGTATTTTGGAATATGCTGTATGTGTGTGTGCGTGGGTAGATTGGGGGTAATAATAATAATAATAATCTTCTGGTTTCTTATATAGCGCCCGTATCTCCTCCTTCGAGGATTCACAAGCGCTTGGCTTTCTTTAATCTACCAGAGACCATTACCCATCCCCCTTGCTCATGGGGAGATGGTAACCGCCGGCTGTATCCCAGAAAAAAACTTTTCAATCTGAGCGGGGATTGAACGCGGGACCTTCAAGATGGGAATCAGGCACACTATCAACTGAGCCAGCCGGACGGCTGGCAGGGGGGAAAGGAAGGTATGTATGTCTATCAGGAGTTGCTTGTGTGTGTGTGTGTGTGTAGGGAGTTGTATGTGTGTCTATCTGGAGTTGTGTGTATGTGTAGAGAATTGTGATTGTCTATCAGGAGTGTGTGTGTGTGTGTGTGTGTGTGTGTGTGTGTGTGTGTGTGTGTGTGTGTAGGGATGTGTGTGTACAGGAATTTACGATTGTGAGACCGATTAGGAGGTACTGTATGCAAATAGAGAGTGGTTAGCTTACAGTATATTATCGTCTAGAAGGACTCTTAAAACTCAAGCAAAGAAGTGAGAGAGAGAGAGAGAGAGAGAGAGAGAGAGAGAGAGAGAGAGAGAGAGAGAGAGGATAAACTGTAGCTAGCCAGTTTTTGCGAGGTGTGTGGGTAGTAGGGAATAGGTTTTTGAAGAAAGTTGCGAAAAACACAATAGGGATCAAACCAATTATATCCGATAAGAAAGAAGAGTACAGTATAGAGATTTGAGGAACATTATTGGTGAACTGAAGTGGAGTGCTGCGTGGAATATGTTTGGTGTTTGCGAAAGTTGAAACATATATATTAAATAGATGGAATTACTGGAATAGGCCTACTCATAATATTGAGGACGAATATTAACTGTCGTGATAGCGTAATGCATAAGTGGGAGGAATTTCGATGTGAGTATCCTAGGTTCGAGTTCTTGGAATGCCACCTGTATTTGTTGATTTCATTAATTGAGTTTAGAGGTGAAGTTGGTTGGTGGAAAAAACATAATAATTAATGTTATATTACTAGGGAGCATAAGTCTAGATAAGCGTAAGAACTTAAACCTTATAATATGCTCGTAGCCAACAAAGGCATAGATCACCCTATTTC
>JBAKBP010020603.1:0-30000 GCA_037953745.1 Lithodes maja | reverse complement strand
CAATAACACCTGAACTCGTTAACACTCTATAACACTTTCAATAATAGCTGCACTCAATAACACATGCAATAACCTTTGTACTTGAAAATTCACTCCATAATACCTGCACTCAATAACACTCAATAATACCTGCACTCAATAACACCTGCACTCAATAACACCTACACTCAATAACACCTGCACTCAATAATACACTCAATATCACCTGCACTCAATAATACACTCAATATCACCTGCACTCAATATCACCTGCACTCACTAACATACTCAATATCAATTGCACTCAATAACATACTCAATAGCACCTGCACTCAATAAAGCTCTGCACTCGATAGCTCACACAATAGCGCTCACTCACGCAATATCCCCTGCACGCAATAACACTGACATGTGCAATAACACACACCCGAGAAAACTTGCAGAATCCGCGATGAAATGCGAGAGGTCTGAGGGTGTGGCTGAGAGAGAGAGAGAGAGAGAGAGAGAGAGAGAGAGAGAGAGAGAGAGAGAGAGAGAGAGATTGATTTAAACACGACAGACAAATGCGAAATGATAAGCTTACGGCGTTGGTGGCAAAGGAGAATTAATGGGAAAATATGTCTACAGTATAATATATATATAACTAAGAGTACCGGTAATGCATGCCTAATAACTTCTCTCCCTAGTCCTCATTGGCCTGTTAATCATCCTAAATTCCTGTATATGTAATCTCTAAGGTCTCTCTTGCTATCTCCTATTACAGTTATTTTAGTTTAGTCTCTTCAGTCTCTCCCCCTCTTTTGAATCCACTTGTTTTATTCTCTTTCTCCTGCTATGTATCTCTCTATTGGTATCTCTCGCATCAACCCTCTCTCCCTTTAACAATATAACAAATGGTAGTTGTAAATAATAATAGTAACGTAATAACTTCATCGCTCGAATGAAAATATTACCCCAGTGATATTAATGTCAGAAAAACTGAAACTGTTACGCTGCCGAGGAAATATAACAAACACACACACACACACAGCCCGTAGCCTAGTAGGTAGAGCTCTCGTCTCACACACGAGAGTTCCCGTGCTACCGCCAGACGCTGCAGACGCTCTACAACGCTCTCACGATATCGATCATAATTTGAGTATTAACTACTCATCCTCTTCATTCTTGTGCATGAAAGGTGGTTAAGAGCACGTTTAACCATCCTGTAGCTTAGTAAGTAACACTGCACGATATTTCGCTGTGTATTGACTGATAAACTTTGTGTTTATCACAAGACTCCTGCTCGGACAGGGCGCCACTAGCGCCATCTATTGTTTTGTTTTGCTTTGTAAACAAACGCTCTCTTATTACTATTTTATATAAAATCGTAGCCCCTAATTTTACCCATTACCTACTGTAGTAAGTATCTATTTAACTGCCTTGTATGTAAGTAAAGCTTTGCATATTAATTTGCTAATAAACAATATTGTTTACTAACTAACCTGCCTACAGAGACTAACGCCGACGCCATTTTGTAAACAAACCTTTTTGGGGGATTATACATATTAAATTCCAGCAAATTTTGTACCAAATTTAAGTGCATTCATTTATCTTTTCCCCCTAGATATATTCTTGACTTTTTCTCCTCAGACTGATTTTACTTTAAGCTAAGGGTGGTATTTGTACAAACTAACCTAGCCTAACCCAACCTGCCAAGCTTTTGACCTAACCCAAACCTAGCCTAGCCTATAGCCAGCCAATCTGTTTTATTATTAACTCTTGTAGATATTGTATTTAGTATCCTACTGTAGCTATACAGTATATATCTGTAATTTTAGTTGTTGCTTGCACGATCTTGTAATAACCTTTGACTGATACACTTTTTTATCTAAAAAGAGTAGGCTACTGCTTTACTAGGCTACAGTGACACCAGGGCCATCTGTTGACACAGTATATTAACCCCTTGTGTGCAGTCACACTTTATTTTATATAATCTCTATTTGGTGAATTGTATATTTAGTTACATATTCTGTTATACATATATTTGTTTAAGGTTAGGTTATCACACCTTGGTAGCCTATTTCTGCGAATTTCAATTTTATTATTTTCGGTTAGGCTATTCAACGCTGGTAGCCTATTATTGCGTATTTCAATTTTTAAAAAAACTTTTGGTTAGGCTATCGCCCCTGGAATCCTAATTCTGTGTATCTCAACATTTTTGTTTTCGGTTAGGCTATCACCCCTGATAACCTATTTCTGCGTATTTCAGCATATTTGTTTTCGGTTGAAGTGATTGAAGTGTTTTTAAAGTGAGTGAAGTGTTTTAAAGTGAGTGAATTGTTTTTTAAGTGAGTGAAGTGATCTGAAGAAAGTGACTGTCACCATGCCTCGCGCTTGTGCGAACTGCGCCGGTAGGTTTGGTGAGTCCATGTTTGCTACTATCGATCTTCAAGTCTGCCGGCTCTGCCAGCAACGAGAGAATTTTACAGTGAAATTAGATGAAGCCTACAACAAGATCAATGTCCTCACCATGAAGCTGGAATCACTCCAAGAGTTTGTAACACTCAACGTTGAAATTCACTGAGTACCACAAACTTCAATTGTCACCGCAACTCCAGCAGCCACCAACGCCCCAACGTCAACTGCCAACAATTCAACGCCTACAGTAGCCACTTCAGCTGATGTTTCCGATACTCAAGATACAAATAGTGACTCTCTTCCCCCTCAAGACAACTTCCGTGTCGTGAGGAACAACGTTTGCCCCAAGACCAGGAAACACATACCGATTACAGAGTGTCAAAACCGTTTCCAGATACTCGCAGACTCAGATGACGAAGAGGAAATAGAAGAAGTCCGGCTCGTGGGAGACTCGATGATACGTGGTCAGCTCACAGAGTTTTGCGCCAGGGCACCTAAGACCAGGAAGCGTTTTTGTATCCCTGGTGGTGGTGTGGATGACGTAGTTGCAGCAGTTGACGAAGTATCAAAGCTGGCCCCTGCTAATACAATGTACGTCATCCACGTTGGATCCAACGATGTACAGCGAAGCCGGTCGGAAGATTTGCTTTTAAAGTACCAGCAGCTGATCAAGTCGTTTAAGGAGAAGTCATCAAGGATCATCGTCTCAGGAATCGTCCCCCGGCTTGGTGTAGAGAGCCGATTTTACAACATAGCCACCAGCACAAATCGTTGT
Source organism: Lithodes maja (assembly GCA_037953745.1). Classification (NCBI taxonomy): domain Eukaryota; kingdom Metazoa; phylum Arthropoda; class Malacostraca; order Decapoda; family Lithodidae; genus Lithodes; species Lithodes maja. The sequence goes on along the minus strand of JBAKBP010020603.1, from coordinate 26,849 downwards.
CTAGCAAACCTCTGCAGGAAGGAGAACGTGGGATTCGTCGACACCTGGGACAATTTCTACTACGATGACTTTGTTTTCGGACGATGGAGTTCATCTGAACCAGGTGGGAGCAGCACGTTTTGGGCGTCTTCTCAACGATGCGGTGAAGGATTTTCGGAGAAGAAATCGACTCAGCACAGGACAACCAGGAAGGAGGACCGAAGACAGCGAGGACGGCAACCTACAAAGGAATTAAATTCTTACAGTTTCTTACAGTAGATCCTCTGGAAAAAGGCAAACTATGCCTGTGTATCCAGCTCAGTACCAGTACTTGCACTGCTGCGGTCGTTCACGGTGTTGGCGGCGGCGGTAGCAGACGCAACATTTTTACTATTCTGTATTTTTGTTTTATAATCAAACTTCAAATCTTGTCTTCCCCATGCTTTATCAAGATTACTTTCAAACCCCCTTATTGATTCGGAATCGACTACATACTGGGGCAGTGCGTTCCACTCATTTACCACTCTATCACAAAATGAGTTCTTTGCCTTCTCAAGCCTATTTCTTTCTTTGTAAATTTTCTTAGAGTGTCCTCTCGTTCTTGTTCCCTCCCGCATCAAGAAGATACCTTCACACACATCCTCATCGTACTTTCCTGACACTATCTTAAAAGTCTATCATATCCCCTCTCTTTCTCCTATATGCCAGTGTCGGAAGCCCCAGTGTCCTCAACCTCTGCTCATAGCCCGCGTTCTTCAACGTTGGTACCAGCTTGCTAGCTCTCCTCTGCACTTTCTCCACTGCTTCTATATCCTTTACCATATATGGAGCCCACACCTGGTTTGCATATTCCAGGTGCGGCCTAACCAGCGCTGTATATAGATTCCTGAAGATTTCTTCGTCAAGTGACACAAATGTCCTCCTTATCAGCCCTACAATTCTATTGGCTTTGTTTATCTTTTCCGCTAAATGTTCTGAGAAATTTAACTTATTGTCTATCACTACTGCTATATCCTTTTCTGCACTCACTTCCTCCATCGCTTCATACATACTATATCCTACCTTGTCTATCTTGCTGGTCCCAATCCGCATGTACTTGCATTTTTTTGGATGAAAAGACATTAATCAATGCTCAGACCATCCCTTCATGCCCTCCACATCTCCTTGAAGCAAACCCATATCTTCCTTACTCCTCACTCTTCTATACAGTTTAGTGTCATCCGCATACAGGTATACCTCACTTCCATTAGTTATAACTTCAGGCAAGTCGTTGATAAATATAACAAACAGCAGTGGTCCCAACACAGATCCCTGAGGTACCCCACTTGTAATTTCCCTCCACCCCGAGCCTATTCCACTCACCAGTACCCTCTGTCTCCGATCTTTCAGGAAGGCTTCTATCCATTTCACACATTTCTCCCCTATATTATAGCTTCTAACTTTCTCTATTAACCTTTTATGTGGGACCTTATCGAAGGCCTTCATAAAATCGCAATATACCACGTCTATTACATCACCATCTTCTAGAATTTGCATCCAATCATCTACCACCTTAAACCCCCCCAAAGTATTTCCCCAGCACCTCTGCTTTCTCCCTATCAGTCTCCGCTCTACTCCCATCATTCAACCCCCCCCCCCCCCACCAGCTCTGGGATCCCTACTCTTCTTGTTAACTTTTCCTGAATGTACTTCCAGAATATTTTTGGATTATCCTTCACATTTCTAGCTATCTCTCTCTCCCTCTCCTTCACCCCCCTCCTTGTTTCCCACCTTATTTTATTGTTTATTTGTCTGCGTTCCAGATCCACTTCCTTAGCCTCTATACTAGACCCCCTGTTCTTTTTTAACAATTTTAATCTTTCCCACAATCGTTTCTTTCTTCTAATCAATATCCAAAGCTTTCTTTTCATTGGCAATTCTGGGTTAGTTCTTTTCCTCAATTTTGTTTTATCCTTATATTCCCTTACTGGTACACTTTTGGATACAGCATTCTCCAGTTTGACTCTAATTTTCCTCCACATTCCTTCAGCGTCTTCACCGTTCAAATATTCCCCCCAGTCAATATCCAAACACCGTCTCAGCAGCTCATAATCTGCTCTATCATACATGTATATTTTTCTATTGCTTCTATTATCCCTCTCCGATTTAATGTTACAACTAAAGCTTATACAGGCATGGTCACTACGACCTATAGGGCTATCCACATTAACATGTTCCACTATATCCTCTTCATTGCTAAAAATCAAATCAAGTACACTCCCCTGCGTCCCATCTCTATATCTTGTCATCTCTACAATATGTTGCGTTAAAAAACAATCTCTCACTTTCTCTATAAACTTATTTTCCAGGCTACCCTGTCCCGCTGGAGTAGTACAATTTGCCCAGTTGATCCTTGGCAAATTGAAATCTCCAATAAAAATTTTATATTTGTTCTCTCTATTATCTATCTCCTCCATTGCTTTCAGTAGGTTATCATCCTCTCCCCTGCTATTATTTGGGCTTCTATATATAGAGGCAATTAGAATTGATCCTCTTACACATTTTACTTCAATACACAAATACTCACAATACTGCTGTCTCATATCCACCTCATTAACCTTGAGCTCTTTTCTTACATAAATAAACAGTCCTCTTCCAACCTCTGCTCTAATAGCATTTCTCTCATATAACTCAAAACCCTCCAAACTATATTCCACCAGTTCCCTTTCAATTCTAACATTTTTTGGTCTTACTTCCTGTAGGGCTATGACATCAGGTTTTTCCTCTTCATCCTGCAACCTACATATCAGTTCTCTTTTCTTGTCCTGAGTAAACACATCCACATTACTAAACATAATCCTTAATCCATCTACCATTCCTTCATACCTACCATTTTCATCAGCCTTTTCTTGTAATTCCTTAATTGTTTTCCTTTGTTCTATACTCAAATCCTTCTTTAGTCTTATGTGTTTCAGTTTATCATTTGTATTTAGCCTCCAACTAAAATTTGTCACAGTCTCCGCCACTACCCTAGTTTTAAACTGTACCCTTATAGGTCTCATCTCTCCCCTTTTATATCTACCTATCCTACTGATCTCCTCCACCTGCCCTTCCCATCCATATTCGTCCTCATCCACACCTTTCAAGACCTCCTTCACTGTCTCCATATCCCTCACTTTTCTCACTCCATTATCATTCATATGAGTCTCTATATCTCCATACAAGATTACACCCCTATCCCTGTCCATGGCCTCCCTCACACACTCTCCTTGTTCTTCATGACCCCTACAACTGCACTCTCAAAACTTTTTTTGGTCATATTCATTTCTTCCTTTTGCTCTTTCATAATATCCTCCAAATCCTTGACTTTTTGTTTACCTACCACCGTCCATGCAGTCGACTCCTTTACTTCCGTGAAACGTCCTTCGTATTCCTTCAGCTGCTCCTTCAATGCCATATTCTCTGCTCCCAGTTCATCTACCCTTTTCAATACCATCTCTAGGCTCTCATTAACTGCCAAAAAAGGCCTGCATTCACTTCCTTCGCTAGGCCTATTCCCTTCCCCACCTATGACACCACACATTACACACAGTGCCTTAACTTTCTCACCAATATCCCCCTTCCATTTCTCCGTATCACTCATCCACTTTTCCAAATCCTTCACAACAATACTAACCTCTTCTAACTTCTTATCTGTGCTCTTAAATCCCCGAAAACGTTGTAACCTTCCTTCCGCCTCCGTCATACCCGAAATTCCCTCTGCCATGTTTGTTTACAAAATCAACAACTCACAACCCTACCGCTGTCCCGTCACTACACACTCTTATTACACTATATATCACCCCTCCACCACACCAATATATCCTCCAAACACTTCACTAAATCCTTCCTCTTCTTGTTAGCCCCGTATGCACTCGATATCCTTGAATTAATTGACTTCCCATAACAGGGGAGGTGTGGTGGAGTGGTCTTGCCACTGGCCTGGTAATCCAAAGGTCCCGGGTTCAAATCCCGATGTATCAATGGGAAGATATTATTGGGATGGAATTTGTGCTGTACCTAGTATCAGTGCATTACCACAAGCCCACCGAAACGTCAATAAAATACCCTCATTGTTCCCTGATTAAATAGCACTGTATGAATATTCCCATATTCAAAATATGCTATAGGGGAGCAATGCCTGGTGAGTTATATGCTCAACAGGTGGCGTTGTGTGTGTGTAAGTGTGAGAGTCCGAGTGTAGGGGGTGAGACAGTGAAGCACGGGAACGAGGTGGCTTCAGAGATGGGGTCGTTTCGGGCCATGAGTGAGCACCGTGCCTCATGTGAAGGCAAGATGGCAGGTGCTCGTTGTACTCTACGTGCTTCACATGTCTCACTCCCTAGACTGGAACAAGACCTCACGGGCTTCACTGTTCATTGTAAAGCGGTGAATGTTAAGGCTCTCAGCCTATGCCCGAGAGGAAGTAAGTTGGAATATAGAAAAAAAAAAAAAAAAAAAAAAATATGCCGGAGCCTCAAACTTGCGTCCGCCTTCCGCCATGGTGTGCCGCCAACCAAATACTAATCCGTCAAGAACCGCGAATTTGGATAAAGCTCCACCAACACGACCCAAATTCAAAACCGTCAGGGATAACGACCGAGGACCGAGGACAGCCATGAATGTAAATGTAGATCCGACCAGAACCAAAAATTCGATGAAAGAACGTTCTGCGAGTTCTAAAACCGCAACTTTAAAGGTTTTCTATGCAAACGCTCGTAGCATACGCAATAAATTTTCAGATTTAGAGGAACTAGTGTTTACAGAAAATTATGATGTGATTGGCATAACAGAATCTTGGCTCAATACAGAAGATAGAGACTTTTTAGCAGAGTATTCACTTCCCGGTTATGTAATGTTTGAGAACAGCCGAATAAATAAAAATGGAGGTGGCGTTTTATTTTATATCAAAGAAAGTCTTAACCCGACCCTCGTGTCAAAACCTCAAATTGTTGAACGTCGACACATCTTTTGTGCTAATAAAGAATAATAAAGGTACAAAAATAATACTTGCGTTAATATACAGACCTCCAGCTCAATCAGTGCAAACTGACCGAGAAATTTACGAACAAATTGCAGATGTAAGTAACTCGCAAGATACCGTAATTTTTGGCGACTTTAATTTACCTGTGACCAAGTGGGGTGATATTCTTATTTCACACTCCGGACATGACTTGTATACGAACTTGCAAGAGAGTTCGCTTTATCAATTTGTTCAAACGCCGACCCGTGGTAATAACGTTCTTGACATTGTACTTGCAACAAAAGAAGAATTGATAGAGAATTTGAATGTTGGTGATGAATTCAGTAACAGCGACCATCGTACGATAACTTTCACTTTAAAGTTTACTAGTAACGAACCAAATAGTAGCATCGAAAAAGTCCCTAATTTCAAGAAAGCAAACTTCCATAAACTTAGAGCTATGTTTAAAGAAACTGACTGGAGCTTTTTAATTAACAATAACGACATAAATACATCTTGGAAGTTATTCGAAACCACTTACCTAAAAGCAGTGCAAGACTGCATACCATCGAAAATACGGCGTCCAGGCCATAATAATAAGCCCAAATGGTGGAATAAAGATATTTCAAACTGCCTGCTTGCTAAAAAATGTGCTAATGATAGATTAAAATCCTCACAAAATGACGAAGAACGGGTGAAATTTGTAGAGCTACGACGCAAAGCCAAAAAGTTAATTAAGCAAAGTAAAAAGACCTTAGAGTTACATATTGCGAATCAAAGTAAAACAAACCCGAAAGAATTCTATAGTTATATCAGAAAGAAAAAAGTAGTTACTTCAACTGTTGGACCGTTAGTCGATGAAAAAGGAGAATACACCAAAGACGAAGTACAAATGAGTAATGCCCTCAATACCTTCTTTGCATCAGTTTTTACAACAGAAGACCTTAGTGATATCCCTACACCATCGCCGATTTAGATTGATAATTCAGATGTTCTAAGCAATATCACTGTTACAGAGAGAGAAGTATTGAATTGTTTAGATAAACTCAAGGTAAATAAAACGCCAGGACCTGATACAATCTCGCCTAGAGTTCTAAAGGAAGCTAAGAATGAGCTCTCCAAACCACTGACATTACTATTCAATAAATCCTTGCAGTCTGGAACTATGCCTGATCAGTGGAAGCTAGCCAACGTAACACCGATATTCAAAAAAGGCAGCAAATCCCTACCCAGTAACTATCGTCCAATTAGCTTAACCTCAGTTGTATGTAAAATGATAGAAACGGTCATACGAGACAGACTCGTAAATCACTTAGAGGAAAATAACATACTTAAAGATACTCAACACGGCTTTCGTAAAAAACGTTCCTGTTTAACAAACCTCTTAGACTTCTTCCACGATATCCTCAACCTCTACGATGAGAGTAAAGCTGTAGATAATATATACCTTGATTTTCAAAAGGCCTTTGACAAAGTTCCCCACAAACGTTTACCGGTACTGCTAAAACTAAAAGCGCATGGAATACAAGACGGTGTGTTGAAATGGATAGAAAATTGGCTCAGCAACAGAAAGCAAAGGGTAGTCATAAACGGTAAGGCATCTAAATGGACCAATGTAAGTAGCGGGGTACCCCAGGGATCGGTACTAGGACCAATTCTCTTTCTAATTTACATCAACGACATAGATGAGGGTCTCACCTGCACAATCTCAAAATTTGCTGACGATACAAAAATTGCAAATAGCGTACTCTCAAAAGAACAAGTTGACGATATGCAACACAATCTAGATAAATTGTCATGTTGGGCCCAAATTTGGCAAATGAGTTTCAATGCGGATAAATGTGAAGTACTACATGTCGGATACCTAAATGAGAAAGCAAACTATTCGATGAATGGCACTCAGCTTAAGAATGTAAACAGAGAAACTGATCTGGGAGTAACAATATCGAGTAACCTAAAACCGAGTCAACAATGTTCAGAAGTTGTTAAGAAGGCAAACAAAATAATTGGCTTTATAGGCAGGTCATTTGAGCATAAATCCAAAGAAGTTATCCTAACCCTTTACAATTCCTTAGTCCGCCCTCTTCTGGAATACTGCGTTCAATCCTGGTGCCCTTATTACCAAAAAGATATAAACAAGCTAGAACGAGTTCAACGTAGAGTTACCAAAATGATACCTAGCCTAAAGAACAAACCATACGAAGAGCGTCTTAGAGAATTAAATCTATTTCCTTTAACCCAGCGCAGATTAAGAGGCGACTTAATTCAAGTGTTCAAAATCATCAAAGGCATCGACAATATGAACTGTAGTAAGTACTTCACTATCGACCAATCTAATTACACGCGGGGAAACGGTTGCAAAATTATTGGTAAATCTTTTAACTCGCACGAATCTAAGAATTTCTTCTTCAATCGAGTTGTCAACTTCTGGAATGAGCTTCCCCGAGACGTTATAGACTGCAGCACCGTTGATTCATTTAAATTCTGCCTAGACAAATATCTCGCATCAAACCCGCGACTGACTGCGTTTGTAAATGAATATCTTTATCCTCCCCTCAGTTACTAACCCATATGTCCCCTACTAACTTCCTAGTCCTGCCACGTTAGTGGCAGGGCAGTAGTTCCCTTTCCAATGTTCTCTTACCCACTCTAAACCACTGTTTGGACACTTGATCCTCAGTGTTTTGGAGGACAAGCAGCCTAGAAGGGTCACTAGACCTGTTGTTGCTTGATTTCCTTTGTACTCCTTTGTACTCCTTTGTACACGAGGGGTCGGGGGTTCAATCCCTGGCCGGGCGGAGACAAATTGGGCTTGTCTCCTTTCATGTGTTAGCCTCAGTTCACCTAGCTGTAAATAGGTACCTGGAATAAGTGGACGACGTTGTGACGTCCCATCTGGGGTTGGCAAAAATGGTACAAGGCGAGATGGGTATCATATGGTTCACCTAAGCTGATGGCTACCTAAGCCTTCGGGCGAGACGGTACCGTCTATAGTGAGAATGGTACCATACAGATCCACCCTAAGCCTTCGTTTCCGATGTCGCCAATTGGCTAAAATACAGACTACACACACATCCACAGCCATTCCAACAGTACATAAAAACACTTAACATGCATTTCACGCAAAACATTCTCAGTTAAGGAGGCGCGATAATAATGAGCTTAGCTCGCATTGCGTGGATTCCCCTTGACGAACAAGTAACTGAGTAACAAGAGTAACACACACACACACACACACACACACACACACACACACCAAAAGACACAAAGCCAGCAGAATATGTTATGCTCCCGAGAAAAAAACAAAAACAAAACACACACACACACATAATTTGTTACGTTCCCGAGAAAAAAAGAAAATATACACACACACACACACACACACATTCAGTACATATTACCAACATCATCGCTCGGATGTAAATAAAACAAACCCAGTGATATTAATGTCAGAAAAAAACAAAGACCCAGGCCAATTTGTTACGCTCATGCGAAAAATCACACACACACACACACACACACACACACACACACACACACACGATAAAAACAACCAACTTAATACCCGCTTCACATCGTTTACGTCCGCGTGAGAATTTATCGTAATATTATTCATGTGTTTTTTGTGGTCGTCTTCACCAGCTATAAGACTATTTGTTTCCATTTTGCAGGTGAGGTTCCCGGATGTTGATCATGATGGAGGGGGGGTGGAGGATGCTGTTCTTGAGGTGAGTTGTAGTCGGGGGTTAAGCCGGTATCACACGAGAGCTTTTATAGTCAACATTCGATGATCAACATTTCTGGAATATTTTACAACGGTATCGGAAACTAGACTGATGCTAGATGAATTCAGGCAACCGAAATATTTTATATGTTGACATCATAAGCTGCCAGACCAGTATTGAGGATAAATGTTGAGTGAAAAAGCGATCGTGTGATACCGGCTTTAAGGGGAGGATTTTAGTTACCGGTACTGGTATATTTTAAATTTTGTATTACCGGAACTATTTTGTTTTTATGATTATTATTATGTTATATATATTATTATTATTATTATTATTATTTTTTTTTTATTTTTTTTTTTTTTTTTAAAGCTTGCTCCCTTGACCTCTATCAAGCTTAAACAAATACTCCCAATATCTCCATTCGAGATAAATGTGTACATTTGTCGATAGAAAAGTGTTACAGGATGGAGGCCGGTTCAACATAAATTGATAAAAATGTACATAGAAAAAAAAATGCATTGATACACTGATCACGCAGATTTATCGATCCAAGCAAGGTGGCCTGGAAGTATTTCTAGTAGAGGTAGCAAACCTCAAAGTAATGAAACGTAGACGAATGAGATATCAAAAAAGAAGAAGAAAAAGAAGAAGAGGAGGAGAGAGAGAGAGAGAGAGAGAGAGAGAGAGAGAGAGAGAGAGAGAGAGAGAGGGGGAGGGGAAAGGGAGGAAGTATATGTGTGAGAGAGAGTGGGAGGGGGTGGGGGGCGTGGTTGTGTGCCCCCCCCCCTCTCCCCCATACATCACACAGATACGGCGTCAAGAGGTTATGAAACTCCATCTGTCTTGTCACGAACCCCACCCCCCTCCCTCCCTCCTCAGTTCAGCCCCCCCCCCCCAACCAACTCCTTCCCCTCCTTTATACCACCCTCCCTCACTCTATCCCCCCTTACTACAACCCTCCCACCCCCCATCCACCTCCCCCTCAATCCAAACATCCCTTATTCCTTCCCATCCCCTATCGAAAAATGTACACATTTATCTTGCTTGATGGAGGTCTAGTGAGGAAACTAAACAACATTATAATCTGGCTAACTTTAGACCATTTTTTGCAGTTTAAAAATAACTTAGGCTATTTGGAAGGTTTATGGAGAACGTTTTTACCCCTTTGAGTCCTAGAGGTAGATTATAAACTAAAGAAAATCGTCAAATGGTAACCAGACCATGATGGAAATTACGTAATCGTGCTGAAGGGGTAAATGGTACAAATCTTAGCTTGATAACTCTCGTCTTTTGTGAGTAATAAAGGTGAGTTATAGAGGTAAGTTATAGAGGTGAGTTATAGAGGTAAGTTATAGACGTGAGTTATAGAGGTAAGTTATAGACGTGAGTTATCGAGGTGAGTTTATAGAGGTGAGTTATAGAGGTGAGTTATCGAGGTGTGTTATCGAGGTGAGTTATAGAGGTGAGTTATCGAGGTGAGTTATCGAGGTGAGTTATAGAGGTGTGTTATAGAGGTGTGTTATAGAGGTGTGTTATAGAGGTGAGTTATAGAGGTGTGTTATAGAGGTGAGTTATAGAGGTGAGTTATAGAGGTGTGTTATAGAGGAACAGGGTATAGGAATGGATTAACCTAAAGGAGTTACCGGTATCTAACATCTTAAAAAAATCATCGTTTGATAGAAAGGATTAATTTACAAGTATTTATAATAACTGATTGTACAGTAAGTGATATATATACAGTATATATATATATATATATATATATATATATATATATATATAATATATATTATATATATATATATATATATATATATTGTATATATATATATACACTAATACAATATATATATATATATATATATATATATATATATATATATATATATATATATATGTATGTTAGTAAAGCCAGGTAATAAAGTTTCTTTAATACATACGAGGTTGAAAGAAATGGCAATTTCTGCGTTGGAAATTTTATTATTCAAAGTTTCCAGGTCTCTGATGAGTTTTCGCTGGGTGGCAGGAAGTAGATGAAGGAGATGAGCAAAATTCATGGTGGTACAGGGTTACATTAATGTACATGATGATACAGGATATACGACGCGTTTCACTGGACAACCAGCATTATCAAGTAAGGATAGAATGATATAAAAGGTAAACGGAAGGGTATATAATTATAGAGGGTGGAGGATCAGAGGAGGCGAAAATCAGGGGGCAAAAGTCTGCTATTGGTGGAGGGGTATTCTAGGAGAGAGAAACAGAGAACCGCTTCACGCATGCGCACTGGATGCGGGATGGTGGTCGGTTGGCGGGGTCGAAGCTGATTGGCTGCGTGTCGAGGGGCGTGGCCTAAGTTGCGTAGTACGTGTGGCGCCTGCGGAAGACGAAGCTGTAAGGAGGTAGCGCGGGGGGCTGCGTCAAGGGCACCGGGGGGCGAGGGGGGGCGTTAGGTCCTGTAGGAAAGTGCCTTTTGGCAGAAGGAAGGATCTGAAGGTCCAGAGTTTGGTTGTTGATGTTGGGATGTAAGGCTTGGATATATAATGCTTCGAGTATAGATAATCTCCTTGGGTCACTTTCTTTATCGAGTATGGTGGTGTGTTTCTCTAACTCGTTGCGTGTGAGGTGGGGGTGGTTAGGGGTGAGATAGTGGTCTTTGATGGCTCTAGCCTGAAGGTGAAGAGTTAGCCGACGTGAAAGACGTCGTTGGTATGACGCAGACTCGTCTTTCACGCCGGTTAACTCTTCACCTTCAGGCTGGAGCCATCAAAGACCACTATCTCACCCCTAACCACCCCCACCTCACACACAACGAGTTAGAGAAACACACCACCATACTCGATAAAGAAAGTGACACAAGGAGATTACCTATACTCGAAGCATTATATATCCAAGCCTTACATCCCAACATCAACAACCAAACTCTGGACCTTCAGATCCTTCCTTCTGCCAAAAGGCACTTTCCTACAGGACCTAACGCCCCCCCTCGCCCCCCGGTGCCCTTGACGCAGCCCCCCGCGCTACCTCCTTCAGCTTCGTCTTACGCAGGCGCCACACGTACTACGCAACTTAGGCCACGCCCCTTGACACGCAGCCAATCAGCTTCGACCCCGCCAACCGACCACCATCCCGCATCCAGTGCGCAAGCGTGAAGCGGTTCTCTGTTTCTCTCTCCTAGAATACCCCTCCACCAATAGCAGACTTTTTCCCCCTGATTTTCGCCTCCTCTGATCCTCCACCCTCTATATATACCCTTCCTGTTTACCTTTTATATCATTCTATCCTTACTTGATAATGCTGGTTGTCCAGTGAAACGCGTCGTATATCCTGTATCATCATGTACATTAATGTAACCCTGTACCACCATGAATTTTGCTCATCTCCTTCATCTACTTCCTGCCACCCAGCGAAAACTCATCAGAGACCTGGAAACTTTGAATAATAAAATTTCCAACGCAGAAATTGCCATTTCTTTCAACCTCGTATGTATTTAAGAATATATATATATATATATATATATATTCTGACATACGGAGCCCTGTATGTTAATTTAAGAGTTAGAATTAGAGTTGAAGGAGCCGAACTACCCAAACGGTGAAGCGAGTGGGGAAACCACCTCGCCCGCATACCTGCAAACAAGCCTTCACACCTGCGTGCGTCATAGGGGACCCTGCAAACTGCCACGATGCTATGACGTATGATCGACGCCGGGAGCTGTGATTGGACCAGGCACCTGCTATGCAACTCGAGGAGCTATGATAGGGGCGCGCACCATCACTCGCCTCCTGATTCGTTCCTACACCATCATTGTTTGGTATATAAGACCCGAGTTGTGGGCATTCAAATCAGTCTCATTTGGAGTTGGGGAAGGTGAACTTGCAGCTGGAGGAAGACGGGGTGAAGTATTATAATGGGATTGTGACTGTCAGTCAGATTATATAAATGTGTGTTAAGTGTGTTCGGTGTAAACACTTACGTTATGTTGGTTAGTGAGATATGTGATTGGGAATTAACGTGAACACTACTATTATGTGTTTAACTATTTGATTGCGAATTAACGTTAACGCTACTATTATTGTGTACTTAACTATTTGATTGGGAATTAACGTTAACGCTACTATTATTGTGTATTTAACTATTTGATTGCGAATTAACGTTAACGCTACTATTATTGTGTACTTAACTATTTTAGTTGACTAACTTGTGGACTAAAGCAACTCTTTAAGTAATTGGGTTATGATGAAAGTAATACTATTGTTTTATATTAATACTTACGAGTTCTTTCATTTTCTTTGAATTAAGCTTACATTGCTTAACGGTACTTAGTACGGTGATGCTATTGTCTCATATTAGTAATATCGCCTTAGACTAACATGGCTGTGTTAATATTACTTATAGTGATTTCCTAAGCTGAAGAAAATTCTTTTGCTTCAAAATATTATATTTTGCTTTTCATATTATTTGAGTGAGACCTGAATCGAATCTATGAAACGATCCTGTAACTTTATTTACTCATAATCAAACCAATGTTACGTGGTTAAGAAATCCATTTAACTAATTATTAAATATATATCTAACTTTTTATGTGACTTTGATATTACTCCTGATGATAATAATAATATAATTCTATTAACGTAAGACCAGAACCAAGAATAATTAAATTAAATATAAATAAAAGGACATATAAGAAAACTATCTATTCATTTCAAATAGGGTAAGAGACTGAAATATTCTTACTTTAATATTTATCTTTCAAGACTTTTTATAGAATTAATAGTCCTTCTTTAGATATAACTTATTCGGTTCATAACCATAGCCTACTAAGCTTCGGTTAAATAATAATTCTTTATAAATACTACATGACTTTAATTAGTTTCAGTATTTTTCATAATAAAAGAGTATCAGTCAATAAAGGATACTAAGTCCTAAGATCCAAAAGGAAAGGAAGCAACAACAGGAAATAATTTTATTAGATTTTACTTTTGTTTTGCCTTCAGCTGACTGATACCTTAATATATATCTCTGTGCTATCTAGATTCATCAAGTTAACCACTTGAGGATCAAGATACGTAACAGAAGAGTGGCGACCTCGCCAGGATTCGTTTCATACAGTTTCACTCAGTTTCATTAACGTTTCACTACTTAAAAATCAAATATTAATCATGCCTCAACTAATTAATGAAGAAGATGCTAGAGTTTTCATAGAATCAGAACCCACAGCCCCTGATATTGACTGTCTGTCAAAATCTGAACTGAAAGTGCTTGCCTCACATCTCCAATTAACTGTCTCAAACATGTCTAAAGTAGAGGTGGCTCAGACCATAAAAACCCACCTGTTCCCTGTAGAAGGCAAGGAGGGTGACGGAGCAGTTGGTGGGATCCCTAGTAAACCTAGCCAACTTGATGAACAATTGCCACCTGGTTTGACCGGTGATCAAGTACTGGAACTAGCCAGAATAAAGACCGAACAAGCCAGACTAAATATAGAACTAGCCAGAATAAATGCCGAAGCAAAGACCGAACAAGTCCGACTAAATGCCAGTGCAACGACCGAACAATGTGAATATCAATATCGTACGGCTCAACTAAATGTCAATACAAATGCTCCCGAAATTGCTCCCCCTCTGGGATTGACTATGACTAGTGTCATTCCACCTTTCACTGAGGATAATGTGCAGGATTTCTTTGTTTTGTTTGAGGAAGTTGCTGGAGGTATGAAGTGGACAAGAGATCAATGGCCTTTTATGTTGCAAACTGTTTTGACAGGGCAGGCTCGAGCCACGTATTTGTCAGAAGTAGCAGAAGTTAGGCAGGATTATGACAATCTCAAAGCAGCTATCCTAAAAACCTATCAATTGCAGCCTGAGGCTTACAGGCAATCTTTCCGTAAAAACCAGAAGAAAGTAGAAGAAACCCATAAGGTATTTGCCAGGACCATGACTAAAACTTTCAATCATTGGGTCAAGAGTAAGAAAGTCACAAGCTACAACGATCTGAAGGAGTTGGTCCTGTTAGAAAATTTCCTATGGAAAATTGATTCTTCTGTATCCTATCATTTAAAGGGGAAAAAGGTAGATTGTCTTGCTGACGCCGCTGACATGGCTGACACATCCGTGCTCAACAACAAATTTCGTGGAAAGAAGCCCTACGATAATTCTAGCTCTAATTTTAAGTATCCCAATCACAAATCTGACAGACCCAGTCACAAGCCTATAACGTCTTCCCCAGCTAGCCAAAACCGAATTGTTCCCCCAACTAAAAATGCGACTCAGGGCAATGGTAACAGAGGTGGGCCCCAAACTAATAGTAATGCTCAAAGAGGGAACGTTCCCGTATCCCCTAAAGTATGTACTTTTTGTGGCAAGAGAGGCCACCTAGCTTATCAGTGCTGGGCCAAGGAGAGAACCGAGAGATCGGGGCAGACGGTTGCCGCCGTATCTCAAACTCCATATGTGCCTGTAATGCAGGACTCCCGACAGAAGGAGTACCTAGCACCAAAAGTTCCTTTAATGCAAGACTCTCGACAGGAGTACCTAGCAGCTAACGTAAAACATCTAGACGGGTGTAGTAGCATGTGTGGTGCAACCCACTAGGGTTAAGCCAATAATAATTTCACCATCAGTGCAGGACAGTTACCGTCCTTTTATTTCATCTGGCAACGTGAGATTAAATGGTTGTATGCATGAGGTAAAAATTCTGAGAGACACAGGTTCTACTAGCACCCTCATGGTGAATCCTTACACTGAGTGCCCACCTGGCGAACCAGTTGTAATGAGAGGTGCTGGAGGCCAGTTTTATGCATACTTGGTAAAAGGCGAAATTGAATGCGAGTTACTACAGGGTGAGGCCACCATAGCTTTGTGTAGGTCCCAAGATATCCCTGTGCCTGGGGTAACGCTCCTTTTGGGGAATGATGTAGCAGGTGAGAAGGTCCGACCAGACCCCATTTTGTCACTTTCCCCTGTTAACGAGCCACTAACCGGTGAGCTTGAAAATGAGATGCCAACAGTTTTCCCTGTGTGTGCTGTCACACGTTCAATGTCTCAAGTAGCAGTTCCCTCCGACAGAAATGTACCGAATGTAAGAGTTGATGAAAGGGATGATGAGAGTGTGAATGACGCTCCTACTGTGCCTGATGTGACTGAGGTGAATTTATCTGACACCTTTATGGCTCATCTTGACCCTAACGATTACTATGAAACTCCTCCAAATTGTCCTAGTGGCCTGGTAGAGCTACAGAGAGATGATGGTGAATGCAAGGAGTTAGCTGCCAGGTCCGTGAGTGAAGAGGAATGTGAGAAGGAGGGTGGTGAATGTTTCTACCTCAAAGGAGGAGTATTGTGGCGAAGATGGAGACCGCCACACAGACCAATCGATGACGGGGCTTGGGACGTCCATCAAGTAGTAGTCCCCAAACCTTGTCGTAAAGATATCATGGAAATGGCACATTGTATACCATTGGCAGGACACCTAGGTGTGAGAAAAACTCTAGACAGAATCAGAGCCCACTTTTACTGGCCAGGAATGCGTGCAGATGTAGTGGAGTGTTGTAGAGTGTGTCACACTTGCCAGATGTCAGGAAAACCCAATCAGAAGGTGCCTGTACATCCTCTGGTGCCCTTGCCCGTTTTCGAGAATCCTTTTACTCGGGTGGTAGTGGACATTGTAGGCCCATTGCCTAAGACTTCCCAAGGTAACATTTATTTATTAACTATCATGGACATGGCAACTCGCTACCCAGAGGCTATACCCTTAAGGACTACCTCTGCTCCAACTGTCATCAAGGAACTGCTCAAATTCTTCACTAGAATGGGTTTCCCCCATGAGGTGCAAAGTGATCAAGGAACTAATTTTACCTCTAACATTTTTCAGCAGTCCCTGAAGGAGTTGGGTATCGAGCATGTTAAGTCTAGCACCTACCACCCAGAGAGTCAAGGGGTTCTCGAACGATATCATCAGACATTAAAAGGAATGTTACGTAAATATTGTACAGAGACCGGAGTTGAGTGGGATAAGGGGGTACCTTTTCTTTTATTTGCTACTCGTGAGGTTCCAACTGAATCCCTGGGTTTTTCCCCTAATGAGCTAGTTTTCGGTCACCAGGTAAGAGGTCCTTTGCAACTATTGCAGGATAGCCTAGTTGGCCAGGAGGGGAACCAAAACCTCCAAGTATGTTTCAGATTTCAAAACCCGGCTGAGATCCTCATGTGAGTTTGCCGCTCAAAACCTGACCGTGGCTAAAAGCTCCATGAAGAAATGGTATGACAGAAAAACCCGTGAGAGGGAGTTTCAGCCCGGTGATGAGGTTTTGGTCCTGCTCCCCCTTTTTGGCCAACCATTATCTGCCAAGTTCAGAGGCCCATATAAGATCATTCGGAGGGTGAGCATTACCGATTATCTAGTAACTACCCCAGACAGGAGAAAGCCCACGCAAGTATTCCATATAAATATGTTGAAACCCTACCATAGGTCCC
Source organism: Lithodes maja (assembly GCA_037953745.1). NCBI lineage: Eukaryota > Metazoa > Arthropoda > Malacostraca > Decapoda > Lithodidae > Lithodes > Lithodes maja. The sequence goes on along the minus strand of JBAKBP010020603.1, from coordinate 9,690 downwards.
CTGATTCCTCTCTTCCAGATTCTCCCACTGTGGCAGTGAATGTCAGGACCTGTGAACAGCCTGGTGCGGACGAAGTTTTCAGTTCTCTTACTGACCCGCAACAGACTGTTCCAGAGCCTGAAGGTATCCATGCAGACTTTGACTTGTCATGTAGCCTATCCAACTTTCAGTATAATTCAGTGGCTTGGAGGGAATTACCATCTAAACTATGTCATCTTCCCTCTGATCAAGCGAACCAACTAATCTCTGTTTTATCTCAGTCTCCCAGTGTGTTCCGTGATACTCCAGGGCTCACTTCTTTGGCCGTGCACGACATCGACGTAGGGGATGCAACTCCCATTAAACTATCCCCCTACCGTGTCTCGCCACAACGCAGGAGTATACTGCAGGTCGAGCTTGACTTTATGTTGTCTAATGAACTGATCACTAGGGCCTTAAGCCAGTGGAGTAGTCCGGTCATACTTGTGCCAAAGCCAGACAGGAGCCATAGGTTTTGTAGGGACTATAGGCAAGTCAATGCTGTCACCAAGAACGATACCTACCCACTGCCACGGATCAAAGATTGCATTTACCAGGTTGGCCTCATACAGCAGTAAGTTTAATTTAATGAGAGGATTTTGGCAATTAGCTCTCCCTTGTAGCGAGGTAAATATCATGCTTTTGTAGTGCGCTTTTAAGCCTTCAGCTGTGAGATGCCTTGCAGTTCGAATAACGCTCCAGCTACGTTCCGGCTATGTTCTGATGTGGTACCTGGAGACGTTGCCTACTTTGGGTGATATCCTTATTATATCCTCATTATAATCTTGCTGTTGCCAATCTGGTGGTGAATCTATTTATGTATTATGTTTAATATTATGTACTGTACTCCTTAAACTCTTTTCTAGGGGGGAGGTCTGACATACGGAGCCCTGTATGTTAATTTAAGAGTTAGAATTAGAGTTGAAGGAGCCGAACTACCCAAACGGTGAAGCGAGTGGGGAAACCACCTCGCCCGCATACCTGCAAACAAGCCTTCACACCTGCGTGCGTCATAGGGGACCCTGCAAACTGCCACGATGCTATGACGTATGATCGACGCCGGGAGCTGTGATTGGACCAGGCACCTGCTATGCAACTCGAGGAGCTATGATAGGGGCGCGCACCATCACTCGCCTCCTGATTCGTTCCTACACCATCATTGTTTGGTATATAAGACCCGAGTTGTGGGCATTCAAATCAGTCTCATTTGGAGTTGGGGAAGGTGAACTTGCAGCTGGAGGAAGACGGGGTGAAGTATTATAATGGGATTGTGACTGTCAGTCAGATTATATAAATGTGTGTTAAGTGTGTTCGGTGTAAACACTTACGTTATGTTGGTTAGTGAGATATGTGATTGGGAATTAACGTGAACACTACTATTATGTGTTTAACTATTTGATTGCGAATTAACGTTAACGCTACTATTATTGTGTACTTAACTATTTGATTGGGAATTAACGTTAACGCTACTATTATTGTGTATTTAACTATTTGATTGCGAATTAACGTTAACGCTACTATTATTGTGTACTTAACTATTTTAGTTGACTAACTTGTGGACTAAAGCAACTCTTTAAGTAATTGGGTTATGATGAAAGTAATACTATTGTTTTATATTAATACTTACGAGTTCTTTCATTTTCTTTGAATTAAGCTTACATTGCTTAACGGTACTTAGTACGGTGATGCTATTGTCTCATATTAGTAATATCGCCTTAGACTAACATGGCTGTGTTAATATTACTTATAGTGATTTCCTAAGCTGAAGAAAATTCTTTTGCTTCAAAATATTATATTTTGCTTTTCATATTATTTGAGTGAGACCTGAATCGAATCTATGAAACGATCCTGTAACTTTATTTACTCATAATCAAACCAATGTTACGTGGTTAAGAAATCCATTTAACTAATTATTAAATATATATCTAACTTTTTATGTGACTTTGATATTACTCCTGATGATAATAATAATATAATTCTATTAACGTAAGACCAGAACCAAGAATAATTAAATTAAATATAAATAAAAGGACATATAAGAAAACTATCTATTCATTTCAAATAGGGTAAGAGACTGAAATATTCTTACTTTAATATTTATCTTTCAAGACTTTTTATAGAATTAATAGTCCTTCTTTAGATATAACTTATTCGGTTCATAACCATAGCCTACTAAGCTTCGGTTAAATAATAATTCTTTATAAATACTACATGACTTTAATTAGTTTCAGTATTTTTCATAATAAAAGAGTATCAGTCAATAAAGGATACTAAGTCCTAAGATCCAAAAGGAAAGGAAGCAACAACAGGAAATAATTTTATTAGATTTTACTTTTGTTTTGCCTTCAGCTGACTGATACCTTAATATATATCTCTGTGCTATCTAGATTCATCAAGTTAACCACTTGAGGATCAAGATACGTAACAATATATATATAATTACACTGTACAATACGTAAACTGAATAAAATCGTCATTCGGTAGTTGGAGTGGTTATCGGATTGAGTTTTGTTATCTGAATTATCTCTCTCTCTCTCTCTCTCTCTCTCTCTCTCTCTCTCTCTCTCTTCATTACAGGCGGGAAAGTAGCCATCAGTCCGGATCGTAGCTAGAGATACGGTAAATTGAATCAGTGAGAGGATAGAGAGAGAGGGAAAAAGAGTGGGGGGGGGGGTCAGAGTAGCCTTGAAAGCTCCTCACACAGAGAGAGTGAGAGAGTACAAAGGAGTACAAAGGAGTACAAAGGAAATCAAGCAACAACAGGTCTAGTGACCCTTCTAGGTTGCTTGTCCTCCAAAACACTGAGGATCAAGTGTCCAAACAGTGGTTTAGAGTGGGTAAGGGAACATTGGAAAGGGAACTAATGTCCGTGGCAGGACTAGGAAGTTAGTAGGGGACATATGGGTTAGTAACTGAGGGGAGGATAAAATAAAGTTATTCATTTACAAACGCAGTCAGTCGCGGGTTTGATGCGAGATATTTGTCTAGGCAGAGTTTAAATGAATCAACGGTGCTGCAGTCTATAACGTCTCGTCTGTCTCGGGGAAGCCCATTCCACAAGTTGACAACTCGATTGAAGAAGAAATTCTTAGATTCGTGCGAGTTAAAAGATTTACCAATAATTTTGCAACCGTTTCCCCGCATGTAGTTAGATTGGTCGATAGTGAAGTACTTACTACAGTTCATATTGTCGATGCCTTTGATGATTTTGAACACTTGAATTAAGTCACCTCTTAATCTGCGCTGGGTTAAAGGAAATAGATTTAATTCTCTAAGACGCTCTGCGTATGGTTTGTTCTTTAGGCTAGGTATAATTTTGGTAACTCTACGTTGAACTCGTTCTAGCTTGTTTATGTATTTTTGGTAATAAGGGCACGAGCATTGAACGCAGTATTCCAGAAGAGGGCGGACTAAGGAATTGTAAAGGGTTAGGATAACGTCTTTGGATTTATGCTCAAATGACCTGCCTATAAAGCCAATTATTTTGTTTGCCTTCTTAACAACTTCTGAACATTGTTGACTCGGTTTTAGGTTACTCGATATTGTTACTCCCAGATCGGTTTCTCTGTTTACATTCTTAAGCTGAGTGCCATTCATCGAATAGTTTTCTTTCTCATTTAGGTATCCGATATGTAGTACTTTACATTTATCCGCATTGAAACTCATTTGCCAAATTTAGGCCCAATGTGACAATTTATCTAGATTGTGTTGCATATTGTCAACTTGTTCTTTTGAGAGTACGCTATTTGCAATTTTTGTATCGTCAGCAAATTTTGAGATTGTACAGGTGAGACCCTCATCTATGTCGTTGATGTAAATTAGAAAGATAATTGGTCCTAGTACTGATCCTTGGGGTACACCGCTACTTATATTGGTCCATTTAGATGCCTTACCGTTTATGACTACTCTTTGCTTTCTGTCGCTGAGACAATTTTCTATCCATTTCAACACACCGTCTTGTATTGCATGCGCTTTTAGTTTTAGCAGTAAACGTTTGTGGGGAACTTTGTCAAAGGCCTTTTGAAAATCAAGGTATATAATATCTACAGCTTTACTCTAATCGTAGAGGTTGAGGATATCGTGGGAGAAGTCTAAGAGGTTTGTTAAACAGGAACGTTTTTTACGAAAGCCGTGTTGAGTATCTTTAAGTATGTTATTTTCCTCTAAGTGATTTACGAGTCTGTCTCTTATGACCGTTTCTAGCACTTTACATACAACTGAGGTTAAGCTAATTGGACGATAGTAACTGGGTAGGGATTTGCTGCCTTTTTTGAATATCGGTGTTACGTTGGCTATCTTCTACTGATCAGGCATAGTTCCAGACTGCAAGGATTTATTGAATAGTAATGTCAGTGGTTTGGAGAGCTCATCCTTAGCTTCCTTTAGAACTCTAGGCGAAGAGAGAGTGAGAGTGATTGAATAGAGAAGGATCAAGAAGGGTTTCGTTCAATGCCCAATAGACGCCTCTCCTCCGCTCTTCCACAAATATTAAGCCATTTTAGCATTTATTCTGTTTTCTCTCCTAACATTAAGCTCGTCTCGTGCATGATTACTTTATTATTTTAGTAGGAACGGGTAATGTATGATGTCAAAGGAGAGAGAGAGAGAGAGAGAGAGAGAGAGTATGAGAGTGAGATAGAGAAGACAACGAAGTCATAGAAGAAGAAGAAGAAGGAGAAGACAGACATAAAAGAAGACATAGAAGAAGACCAGAAAGAGGGACTGAGAACTGGGAGGAGGGAAGAATTCAGAGTGTAAGATAGAATTGATGGCATGGATGGAGCCTTAAGACGGATCGGGAGCTGTATAACAAATGGATGGTAGCGAACGGAATGGCAAGAATGTAAACCCCCCAAGTTGAAATGGAAGTGGAGATAGAGAAATGAGAAACGTCTATAACGTTTTATTTTAGTCCAATTTGGTCGGACGGAGGTCTTTTAGGACGCGTCATCATTCTCTGGTGTCGATTTTTTCTGGGCGAGTGATAGCGACCCTGTGATATGGAAGAAATCGGTTTTTGGCTAGGACAAGTATAAAAATATATCTCGAAGGGTGGTTTTGAGGGTGTTTTTTAAAGCTTGATAGAGGTGTAGGGGGCCATAAAAAAAAACCGGTTAAGCTAAGAAACTGTGGCTCTTTTTGCCTGCAAGAAGTTTTGCTTGTGGTCCTTTTATTTGTGTCTGTTTTGGTTGTGTGGCTGTTTTCTCTTGGTCTTTTTTGGTTGGGACAGTTTTGTACGTGGCCGTTTTGGTTTGTGGCCGTTTCGGAGTGTGGCTGTTTTACTCGTGGTCTTTTTGGTTGCGGCTGTATAGGAGTGTGGCCGTTTTTGGTAGTGCGGCCGTTGTGACTTGAAACCCTCATATTATGGTGGGAGAGTTGGGGCTGAAAGCACAGGAAATTTCAGAGGAGCAGGGAAGGGAAGCTGGAGTGAAGGAAAGGGAAATGATAAAGAGAGAGAGAGAGAGAGAGGAGGGGTGGGTAGATTTGATGTTTATTTTCATTAAAGATATTTCAAAGGCACATGACGAATAGAGAGAGAGAGAGAGAGAGAGAGAGAGGAGGGGTGGGTAGATTTGATGTTTATTTTCATTAAAGATATTTCAAAGGCACATGACGAATAGAGAGAGAGAGAGAGAGAGAGAGAGAGAGAGAGAGAGAGAGAGAGAGAATATAAAGCAGATTAGGGACTGTCGAAGAGGTGGGTGGCCATTGAAGGGAAGTAACAACATGGAGGTTGATTCCAGAGAGAAGGGAAGAACACTGATAGGAAAGTAATGAGAGAGACAAGCGGAAAATGGAGAAAGGGGGTAGTGTGGGAAGTGGATAATGGATAGATACATGGGCAAGGGGGAGGAGAGAGAGAAAGAGAGAGAAGGGTGGGGGAAGTGAATGACAGTAATGGAGAGAGAAGGGGGGGGGGGTATACAAAAAAAGTCGTGCGACAAGAGGGCACGACGCCCCCTAAGCCCCTCCCCAGGGCTATCAAGACCCGGGGCCCTCTGATGGTCTCCTGCCTAGACCATCATGACCCCACCGCTTTATGGCCCTCTGCCCCCCTCTTCCCCCCCCCCCTCTTGTTATGTAGCCCTCAATCCTCGACCCCACCATCATCAATGCCACCTAGAGATACCTCAGCCCTCCCCCACCCATAGATACCCCACTCCTCCCCCACCCATAGATACCTCACCCCTCTCCCCCACCCATAGATACCCCACCCCTCCCCGCATCCAGAAGTGAATGCAACCAAATGTTCGTCTTGCCAAGCACGTATTGCTTAATTTTCTCTATATATTGCACTACTCAATACCGTGTTTTGTCTGGCAACATAGGCCTACTCCAGTTGGTATAATACAATACGTTGACTTGCATATTGCAGAGCGTATTTTGATTTGCATATTGCACAAGAACCACAAGAATCTGGAAAGCGCATTCGCACTATCGCACAATGTAAGCAATTGAAACCACTGGAGGGCAACAGGAAGTGGTGTTAAAATGCTGAATGTTGATTGTGTACTGAAACAGCACTTGATTACTGATAGAATATTTACCCACATCCTTTTCATTGTCTGTTTATGCAGTAATTTGTCGACGAATTGTCTGCTCCCAATGCACTTTCAATGGGAGAAGGAGTGGTTGCGGCGGCTTCAAATCATGCCATCCAGTTGTTTATAGAGATCGATGCCTGCGACACTTTCAACCCCAATCAAAGTTTAGTATACACCTCCCCGACACACACCCAAACGCGCGCGCGCACACACACACACACACACACACACACACACACACACACACACGGCGAGATGGGTATCATATGGTTCACCTAAGCTGATGGCTACCTAAGCCTTCGGGCGAGACGGTACCGTCTATAGTGAGAATGGTACCATACAGATCCACCCTAAGCCTTCGTTTCCGATGTCGCCAATTGACTAAATACAGACTACACACACATCCACAGCCATTCCAACAGTACATAAAACACTTAACATGCATTTCACGCAATACATTCCCAGTTAAGGAGGCGCGATAATAATGAGCTTAGCTCGCATTGCGTGGATTCCCCTTGACGAACAAGTAACTGAGTAACACACACACACACACACACACACACACACACACACACACACACACACACACACACACACACACACTCTCCTCGAAACAAGATACTAAGGAAGTGAGAATGGTAAGGTGATACACAGACTACATTACTAATAGTAACGAAGAACAGAACAAAGGAAGCGAGGAAGGGAAAGTGAAAGATATACGACGAATAAAGCCATTAACAAGGAAAGCAGGGATAAGGGAGAGGAGGAAGGAAAGAAGAATGAAAGGAAGGAAGGAAGGAAGAATGAAATAAATGTAGGCAGGAAGGAAGGAAGGAAGGAAAGAAAGAAAGACAGAAAGAAAGAAAGAAAGAAAGAAAGAAGGGAGGAAGGTAGGCAGAATGAAATAATGGTAGGCAGGAAGGAAGGATGATGGTATAGAAGGAAAGAAGAAGTAATCAACAAAGGAGAGAACAAGGAAGGAAGAAAGGAAGTGATGGTGTAGGAGGGAAGTATTTACATATGATAAAGTCGGTAACAAGGAAGGAGGGAAGGAAGTGCTGAAGGTGTAGAAGGAAAGGGAAGAGAGAGAGGGGGGGGGGGGCAGGGGGGAGAGAGGGAAGAGCTTGGAGGGTACGGAAAATTTTGGAGAGAGAGAGAGAGAGTGAGAGTGTGGGGGGGGGGGGGAGAACTTGGAGGGTAGGGAGATTTTGGAGAGTAGGTAGAGATGAAATAAGTGTGAGAGAGAGAGAGAGGGAGATAGATAGATGACCCTGTCCTTTATTATAGCACTAGTACCTATCCCTTGGGTCCCTCTCCCTCCTATTCCTTCCTTAACGACCCCCTCCTGGATCATTCTACCTCCTGCCTCCCCCCCCCCCCCTCTCTCTCTCTCTCTATATATATATATATATATATATATTATATTATACAGGTATGTAGTACGGTATATATATTATGTGTTAATTTTAATTATATTTATTTTACTTAAATGTTGAAATTTCTCATATTTCTTTCATTTAATTTCCCTATCTTTTCTTCTCATCTTTTCTCTGTTTTTCCGTCTAATCCATAATTGTCTCTCTCCTTCCCTTTCGGCTTCCGCTCTCACGCCCCCGAATCTTGCATGGGTCTTTGTTGTTTGTATGTAATATTTTCTATCTCTCTTTTGTTTTCTTTTCTTTTTCTCTTTTGTTTTAGTTTCTCTTTTGTTTTCCTTCATTTTCTCTCTATTCCTCTTCCTTCTCATTCTCTCTTTATTGCGCTTTCCTTCACATTTTGTCCCCGCTCTTTCCATTCCTCATTTGTCTCTCTCCTCCCTCTCTCTTTATTCCTCTATTCCTTTCCCTTCTCTCATTATTATCATCTCTCCTTCTCTCGCTATTCGTCTTCCCTTAATTTTCTCTCTTCCCTCTCCTCTCCTCTCCCTTCATGCTTCCATTCTCAAGCTGCCCCCCCCCCATTTGTCCTTTTATCTCATTCTCTCTATTCCTCTTCTCATTCTTCCTCACTTCCTCTTCTCTCATTCTCTCTTCCTTCTCTCCTCCTCTCTCTATTCTTCTTTCATCCTCTCTCTCTATTCTTCCTTCATTCTCTCTCTCTCTGCCTCTTCTCTCCTTCTTTTCCTCTTATCATTATCTCTCTTCCTCTTCTCTCATGTTCTCTTTCTCTTCTCTCATTCTCTCTTCCTGCTCTCTCTCTATTCTTCTTTCATTCTCTCTCTCTATTCTTCTTTCATTCTCCCTCTCTACCTTTCTCTCTTTCTCTCTCTATTCGCCATCCCTTAATGTTCTCTCTTCCCTCTCCTCTCCTCTCCCTTCCAGCTTCCACTCTCAAGCCCCCACCTCCCCGAATCTTGCATTGGTCTTTGATTGTCGTTTGGTCGTTGGTCTCTCATTCTCTCTATTCCTCTTCTCATTCTCTCTCTCTTCCTCTGCTCTCTATTCTTATTTCATTCTCCTTCTCTCTGCATCTTCTCTCCTTCTATTCCTCTTATCATTATCTCTCTTCCTCTTCTCTCATGTTCTCTTTCTCTTCTCTCATTCTCTTTCTCTTCTCTCATTCTCTCTTTCTCTTCTCTCCTATCTCTCTCTATTCTTCTTTCATTATCTCTATTCCTCTTTTTTCATTATCTCTATTCCTCTTCTTTCATTCTCTCTCTTCCTCTTCTCATGCTCTCTTTTCTCTCTCCCCTCTCCTCTCCTCTCCCTTCCACCTCCCACTCTCTCACGCGCCCCGAATCTTGCATTGCTCTTTGATTGTCGTTTGCATGTAACAGAGGGGAGACGGGAGAGTTAGGTGGAGTGTGGAGACTGCGGAGTGAGAGAGGGAATGTGTGAGAGAGAGAGAGAGAGAGAGAGAGAGAGAGAGAGAGAGAGAGAGAGAGAGAGAGTGAGAGAGAAAGTGGAAGATAGAGAGAGAGAGTGTGTGTGTGTACATATGTGTGTGTGTGTGGGTGTGTGTTTGAGAGAGTGAGATACATTTAGTAAAAGGAGAGCAGTATAGAAGGAATGATGTATGGATAGAGGGATAAAGAAAAGGGACATTGAGAGAGAGAGGGAGAGGTTGGGAAGGGAGAGAGTAGTGTAGCCTATACTGTAGTTAATGGCATGCAGAATACTAAGGATAT
>JBAKBP010020602.1:0-42257 GCA_037953745.1 Lithodes maja | reverse complement strand
GTGTAGAAATAACTGTTCTACTGACCCTCTCGCGGCTGGTTGTTGTAGTGTAGAAATAACTGTTCTACTGACCCTCTCTCGGCTGGTTGTTGTAGTGTAGAAATAACTGTTCTACTGACCCTCTCTCGGCTGGTTGTTGTAGTGTAGAAATAACTGTTCTACTGACCCTCTCTCGGCTGCATGTTGTAGTGTAGAAATAACTGTTCTACTGATCCTCTCTCGGCTGCTTGTTGTAGTGTAGAAATAACTGTTCTACTGACGCTCTCTCGGCTGGTTGTTGTAGTGTAGAAATAACTGTTCTACTGATCCTCTCTCGGCTGGTTGTTGTAGTGTAGAAATAACTGTTCTACTGATCCTCTCTCGGCTGGTTGTTGTAGTGTAGAAATAACTGTTCTACTGATCCTCTCTCGGCTGGTTGTTGTAGTGTAGAAATAACTGTTCTACTGACCCTCTCTCGGCTGGTTGTTGTAGTGTAGAAATAACTGTTCTACTGATCCTCTCTCGGCTGGTTGTTGTAGTGTAGAAATAACTGTTCTACTGATCCTCTCTTGGCTGGTTGTTGTAGTGTAGAAATAACTGTTCTACTGACCCCCTCTCGGCTGGTTGTTGTAGTGTAGAAATAACAGTTCTATTGATCGTCCCTCGGCTGCTTGTTGTAGTGTAGAAATAACTGTTTTACTGACCCTCTCTCGGCTGGTTGTTGTAGTGTAGAAGTAACTGTTCTACTGATCCTCTCTCGGCTGGTTGTTGTAGTGTAGAAATAACTGTTCTACTGATCCTCTCTCGGCTGGTTGTTGTAGTGTAGAAATAACTGTTCTACTGACCCTTTCTCGGCTGCTTGTTGTAGTGTAGAAATAACTGTTCTACTGATCCTCTCTCGGCTGGTTGTTGTAGTGTAGAAATAACTGTTCTACTGACCCTCTCTCGGCTGGTTGTTGTAGTGTAGAAATAACTGTTCTACTGACCCTCTCTCGGCTGGTTGTTGTAGTGTAGAAATAACTGTTCTACTGACCCTCTCTCGGCTGGTTGTTGTAGTGTAGAAATAACTGTTCTACTGATCCTCTCTCGGCTGCTTGTTGTAGTGTAGAAATACCTGTTCTACTGACCCTCTCTCGGCTGGTTGTTGTAGTGTAGAAATAACAGTTCTACTGATTCTCTCTCGGCTGGTTGTTGTAGTGTAGAAATAACTGTTCTACTGACACTCTCTCGGCTGGTTGTTGTAGTGTAGAAATAACTGTTCTACTGATCCTCTCTCGGCTGGTTGTTGTTGTGTAGAAATAAGTGTTTTACTGATACTCTCTCGTCTGGTTGTTGAAGTGTAGAAATAACTGTTCTACTGACCCTCTCTCGGCTGGTTGTTGTAGTGTAGAAATAACTGTTCTACTGACCCTCTCTCGGCTGGATGTTGTAGTGTAGAAATAACTGTTCTACTGATCCTCTCTCAGCTGCTTGTTGTAGTGTAGAAATAACTGTTCTGCTGACCCTCTCTCGGCTGGTTGTTGTAGTGTAGAAATAACTGTTCTACTGATCCTCTCTCGGCTGGTTGTTGTAGTGTAGAAATAACTGTTCTACTGATCCTCTCTCGGCTGGTTGTTGTAGTGTAGAAATAACTGTTCTACTGATCCTCTCTCGGCTGGTTGTTGTAGTGTAGAAATAACTGTTCTACTGACCCTCTCTCGGCTGGTTGTTGTAGTGTAGAAATAACTGTTCTACAGACCCTCTCTCGGCTGGTTGTTTTAGTGTAGAAATAACTGTTCTACTGATCCTCTCTCGGCTGGTTGTTGTAGTGTAGAAATAACTGTTCTACTGATCCTCTCTTGGCTGGTTGTTGTAGTGTAGAAATAACTGTTCTACTGACCCCCTCTTGGCTGGTTGTTGTAGTGTAGAAATAACAGTTCTACTGATCCTCCCTCGGCTGCTTGTTGTAGTGTAGAAATAACTGTTTTACTGACCCTCTCTCGGCTGGTTGTTGTAGTGTAGAAGTAACTGTTCTACTGATCCTCTCTCGGCTGGTTGTTGTAGTGTAGAAATAACTGTTCTACTGACCCTCTCGGCTGGTTGTAGTAGTGTAGATATAACTGTTCTACTGACCCTCTCGCGGCTGGTTGTTGTAGTGTAGAAATAACTGTTCTACTGACCCTCTCTCGGCTGGTTGTTGTAGTGTAGAAATAACTGTTCTTCTGATCCTCTCTCGGCTGGTTGTTGTAGTGTAGAAATAACTGTTTTACTGATCCTCTGTCGGCTGGTTGTTGTAGTGTAGAAATAACTGTTCTACTGACCCTCTCTCAGCTGGTTGTTGTAGTGTAGAAATAACTGTTCTACTGACCCTCTCTCGGCTGGTTGTTGTAGTGTAGAAATAACTGTTCTACTGACCCTCTCTCGGCTGGTTGTTGTAGTGTAGAAATAACTGTTCTACTGACCCTCTCTCGGCTGGTTGTTGTAGTGTAGAAATAACTTTTCTACTGACCCTCTCTCGGCTGGTTGTTGTAGTGTAGAAATAACTGTTCTACTGACCCTCTCTCGGCTGGTTGTTGTAGTGTAGATATAACTGTTCTACTGACCCTCTCTCGGCTGGTTGTTGTAGTGTAGAAATAGCTGTTCTACTGACCCTCTCTCGGCTGGTTGTTGTAGTGTAGAAATAACTGTTCTACTGACCCCCTCTTGGCTGGTTGTTGTAGTGTAGAAATAACTCTTCTACTGATCCTCTCTCGGCTGGTTGTTGTAGTGTAGAAATAACTGTTCTACTGATCCTCTCTCGGCTGGTTGTTGTAGTGTAGAAATAACTGTTCTACTGACCCTCTCTCGGCTGGTTGTTGTAGTGTAGAAATAACTGTTCTACTGATCCTCTCTCGGCTGGTTGTTGTAGTGTAGCAATAACTGTTCTACTGATCCTCTCTCGGCTGCTTGTTGTAGTGTAGAAATACCTGTTCTACTGACCCTCTCTCGGCTGGTTGTTGTAGTGTAGAAATAACAGTTCTACTGATTCTCTCTCGGCTGGTTGTTGTAGTGTAGAAATAACTGTTCTACTGACACTCTCTCGGCTGGTTGTTGTAGTGTAGAAATAACTGTTCTACTGATCCTCTCTCGGCTGGTTGTTGTTGTGTAGAAATAAGTGTTTTATTGATCCTCTCTCGTCTGGTTGTTGTAGTGTAGAAATAACTGTTCTACTGACCCTCTCTCGGCTGGTTGTTGTAGTGTAGAAATAACTGTTCTACTGATCCTCTCTCGGCTGGATGTTGTAGTATAGAAATAACTGTTCTACTGATCCTCTCTCGGCTGCTTGTTGTAGTGTAGAAATAACTGTTCTACTGACCCTCTCTCGGCTGGTTGTTGTAGTGTAGAAATAACTGTTCTACTGATCCTCTCTCGGCTGGTTGTTGTAGTGTAGAAATAACTGTTCTACTGATCCTCTCTCGGCTGGTTGTTGTAGTGTAGAAATAACTGTTCTACTGATCCTCTCTCGGCTGGTTGTTGTAGTGTAGAAATAACTGTTCTACTGACCCTCTCTCGGCTGGTTGTTGTAGTGTAGAAATAACTGTTCTACAGACCCTCTCTCGGCTGGTTGTTTTAGTGTAGAAATAACTGTTCTACTGATCCTCTCTCGGCTGGTTGTTGTAGTTTAGAAATAACTGTTCTACTGATCCTCTCTTGGCTGGTTGTTGTAGTGTAGAAATAACTGTTCTACTGACCCCCTCTTGGCTGGTTGTTGTAGTGTAGAAATAACAGTTCTACTGATCCTCCCTCGGCTGCTTGTTGTAGTGCAGAAATAACTGTTTTACTGACCCTCTCTCGGCTGGTTGTTGTAGTGTAGAAGTAACTGTTCTACTGATCCTCTCTCGGCTGGTTATTGTAGTGTAGAAATAACTGTTCTACTGACCCTCTCGGCTGGTTGTAGTGTAGAAATAACTGTTCTACTGACCCTCTCGCGGCTGGTTGTTGTAGTGTAGAAATAACTGTTCTACTGACCCTCTCTCGGCTGGTTGTTGTAGTGTAGAAATAACTGTTCTACTGATCCTCTCTCGGCTGGTTGTTGTAGTGTAGAAATAACTGTTTTACTGATCCTCTCTCGGCTGGTTGTTGTAGTGTAGAAATAACTATTCTACTGACCCTCTCTCGGCTGGTTGTTGTAGTGTAGAAATAACTGTTCTACTGACCCTCTCTCGGCTGGTTGTTGTAGTGTAGAAATAACTGTTCTACTGACCCTCTCTCGGCTGGTTGTTGTAGTGTAGAAATAGCTGTTCTACTGACCCACTCTCGGCTGGTTGTTGTAGTGTAGAAATAACTCTTCTACTGATCCTGTCTCGGCTGGTTGCTGTAATGTAGAAATAACTGTTCTACTGATCCTCTCTCGGCTGGTTGTTGTAGTGTAGAAATAACTGTTCTACTGACACTTTCTCGGCTGCTTGTTGTAGTGTAGAAATAACTGTTCTACTGATCCTCTCTCGGCTGGTTGTTGTAGTGTAGAAATAACTGTTCTACTGACCCTCTCTCGGCTGGTTGTTGTAGTGTAGAAATAACTGTTCTACTGACCATCTCTCGGCTGGTTGTTGTAGTGTAGAAATAACTGTTCTACTGACCCTCTCTCGGCTGGTTGTTGTAGTGTAGAAATAGCTGTTCTACTGATCCTCTCTCGGCTGCTTGTTGTAGTGTAGAAATACCTGGTCTACTGACCCTATCTCGGCTGGTTGTTGTAGTGTAGAAATAACAGTTCTACTGATTCTCTCTCGGGTGGTTGTTGTAGTGTAGAAATAACTGTTCTACTGACACTCTCTCGGCTGGTTGTTGTAGTGTAGAAATAACTGTTCTACTGATCCTCTCTCGGCTGGTTGTTGTTGTGTAGAAATAACTGTTTTACTGATCCTCTCTCGGCTGGTTGTTGTAGTGTAGAAATAACTGTTCTACTGACCCTCTCTCGGCTGGTTGTTGTAGTGTAGAAATAACTGTTCTACTAACCCTCTCTCGGCTGCATGTTGTAGTGTAGAAATTACTGTTCAACTGATCCTCTCTCGGCTGCTTGTTGTAGTTGTGACGCATGTCGAGTATGAGCATGCTGTACAGAACGCCCAGTCAGGCCCCACTCTCGCTAGGATCGTCAGGGCAGGAACTTTGGCTGTAGTCTGTGTAGAGTTTCCTAACTCAGTTTATGTGAACCGTTGTACTATAAGTATTATCATTATGTATTTTGTTTTCTTCTAAGTCAACGAGTTCTATTTTATATCATTAGATATAAGTATTGTGTGTGGGACTTGTATGTAATGATGAGAGGAGAGATATTACGTGGCGTGGGATTAGTGAGTACGCCACGCGGGCCGGTAGGCCTAATTCCCTCCTTCCTCCTCCCTTCCTCCCTTTCAGCGCGTGGGAAGTTCTTTGTCAATCCCAGATTGAGAGAGTATATGACGTCATGATTGCCAGTGGGCGGTCCTTAAGTAGTTTGAGATATGCCGCTAGAGGGCCGAGTATAAAAAGAGAGGTTTTTGCCACCATGCTTCAGAACTCATCAGGCAAAGCGACCTCTCATATCCCTTGCAACTATCGATATTCTTCCGACTGATGTGAACTTTCTCTACTCTCTGAACAGCCTATTTTCTTCTTCTTCTGAACCCTTTTTAACCTCAATGACCCCTTTGGTGCAGATTTAGTCAGCCAAAGTATTATCGCTTGAGTTCTCACGAGATAAGTGCCTGTTAGATAGCCTATTTTTGGAAGGGTTAACTAGAATAGGATTGATTGATGTTTGTTGCACTCGTATATGTATTTCCCTGTGTACTATTATTCATGTTCCTGTTTTCTGCTGGTTTAGGTAATGCTAGACTGGGATAGGGTTCCTCGAGTTGTGATTTCCTATGAGTGCTAGGTTGGTTGAACCAGCACAATTGCAACGGAGACGTGGGAAGCCTAGGGGGTCTTTTTGATTGTGTACCGTGGGAGTTTAGCACTGTGTTGCGAGTGAGGGCTTTTGCCTGTGCCACCCAACACTGTGCTATCTCATTTGCTTGACTTTGAGAGGATCGCCAGGAGAGAACCAGATACTAGTGATCTGGATCTCTCAAGAGAGCATCCCGTCAATTACCGTAATTTGGCCGCACAGTCTTAAGGACCTCGCTAGGCTACGAGCCGCTTGCTCAGCCATTGTCTCTTAACCTTAGATATCCCAGCTAGACTTTGCTCGACCAGCAGATACAGCATAGTATTGAAGCTTCTCCTTATGTATATTATTGTTTAAGCACTATTGATTTCATGTGTGGCACGCTTAGCTACTTCAGAGATTAGTGGCCCACGAGCACAATCTTAGTAGGCTATTGCCAGTGCATTGTCGGAGTACTTCTTCTTAATGTTTGCCATATCCTATTGCTTATTCTTATAATTCTTCTTATGTCAATTTAAAGCCTTTAATTACCAGTGAGTTATTCATTAAATTGCTGTTCAAAATCCGATACTTACTTCTTACGAGTATTCGAGAAGCATCTAACTTATCAGAAGATTCCTTGCTTGATGCTCGAGGACTATTGTTTAACGTAACGTAATAGTGCCGATCCGAAGTAGAGGGTGGAGGACTTCTTAAGTTCTTAGTTCAAGGGTGGATTACTTCGGCTTCGGCCAACACTATTCTTTAGTGTTGTAGTACTTTCTTCTTTGTTTGATTGTTGACCAGACTAGATAACTCCCGTCTTGTTATTAGTCTGTTGTGTGAAACGCTAGTACCGAGTTCTTGTATACCCCGTTATAGCAGATAGAACTCTGGAGGGTAGTGGCGTTTTTTGTTCGGCTGGCAGTACTCTGGGGTTGGGATCGTGTGTTTCCGTTGTGGCAGCGAGCCATACTCGAGTCCTGTGTAAGAGCCCTAGTGTACCCGAGTGCCCGGTCGTAACAAATGGCGACCTTGCTTAGGATTTTGTGAACAGTATAATTTTTTGCAGAGTTGTACAACATTTGTTTGTTGGTACTTTAGCGTACATATTGAAGAATATTTTTTTTTGTAAGGCAATTAGGAGAGCATTTAAGAGACTCCAGTTAATTTAGTAATTAGTGCTTGCATAAGGGAGTTTAACACTTTTGTCTCGAGAATTTTTTGGTGAACTACAGTATGTCGGGCCCTAGTACTGACGAGGAGCGAGAGATGCTAAGTGAGGAGGTGCCGTTAGTAACTAGTGAGGAGGATGCTAGACTTTTTGTGAGTAAGCAGTACCACGTGACGGAGGAGAGGCTGACTGGGGTGAATGTTTATGGCTTGCACCTGATAGCCAAGGTTTTGGGTCTATCCAATGTAGGAGGGATGTCCAAGGGGGAGCTGATTTCCTGGGTGTTGCGTGGGCGACATGGGGTTTCGGAGGAGAGGGCGTTTGGGGGGGTTCCTCCCCAGATCCCCTCTCACTCGACTCCCACAGTGCCGTCCACTCAGTTGCCGGAGGTTAGCACTCTCCCACAGAGGGATGAGCATTGGAAGATTGGAGTGCCCTCGGGCGGTGCGTATGGTGGTTCCCCAGTTCTTGCCCCCCCTCCTTCAGTAGTGGCAGCTCCCTCTTCCAGCCTGTCTCCTGAGATGATATTTAAACTCGAGCTTGCTAAAATGGAGAATGAGGCTAGGAAGCAGGAGATTGAGGCGAAGAATGAGGCTAGGAAGCAGGAGATTGAGGCTGAGTCTAGGAGGCAGGAGAATGAGACTAGGAGGCATGAGATTGAGGTCAGGAGGCACGAGGCTGAGCTTAGATACGACTCCGAGAAATATTGTGCTCAGATAGACTTAGATAAGACTCGTGCAGAGTCGACAGGGATTCGGATGGGCCGGGAGGGCCAAGTAAGAGAACAGTCCTTGTCTCACTTAGTCAAATTGGTGCCGGCATTTAGTGAAACTGAAGTCACAGAATTTTTTAATCGTTTTGAGAAGAAGTGTAGGGAGCATAATTGGCCTGAAGAGAAGTGGGCAGCTCTAGTCTCCTCAAGACTTACGGGTAAGGGTCTGAAGGCTTATGATGCACTGCCTTTAGAGTCTTGCATTGACTACCCAGTATTGAAGAGAGCTGTCCTACGGGCATACGAGTTGCAACCAGAAACATATCGATTGAAGTTTCGGGGTGTTACGAAGACTAGGGAGGCGACCTTTCTTGAACATGCCCGGGACTTAAAAGATGCACTTGCTAACTGGACACGTTCTGAGAAAGCTGAGACGGCCGAACAGTTGACTGAGCTGTTTCTGCTCGAGCAGTTTTATAAGTGTACTGGTGCAGATATGACTTTAACTATTAAAGAAAAGAACCCTAAAACTCTACAGGAGGCAGCTGAGATGGCTGACCTCCGGCTATCATTAATTCGTGGGTGCGGATCTGCCCAGCGTAGTGAGGCAGGTAACAAGGGGCGTGACACCCCACCCCCCCGAGTTAGTGATATACATTATGCAAACAAGTACAAGAGCTATGATACCAAGACTGACCACAAGACTAACACCGTCCCATTTAAGAAGGGGCCGGGCCCTTCCCAGTACCAAGGGAAGCCCAGAGGGGAGTTGGAGTGTTATCTTTGTCATGAAAAGGGGCACTTTGCAAGAGTCTGTCCTAGCAAACCACCTACAGCAGCTGTGTCTTTGGCCTGCAACATTGGTGTGTCTCCGAAGTCTTCTGAGTTTGCCCGGGGCAGTTCGTCAGAGGCTGAGGCACAGCCAATGCAGAAGCACCTGGGAGGCTCGAACCCTGCTCAGGATGTTTTTTGCGACCATAGAGGACGGGGTTGCGTGATGTGGGCGGGGCGCAAGCATGGAGTAGAGGTCTTGCGTGATACAGGTGCTTCCCAGACTCTGATGAACAATTTGACTGGCTACCCTATAAATGCGGCTCGGGTGGTAGTGGTGCAGGGTATTAATGCAACTCGGTCATACCCGCTGGTGCGGTTGGAGTTGGAGGTGGATGGTGTGACACGTGAATTGGATGTCGGGATTGTGGAGAAACTGCCAGTGGAGGGCGTCGACCTTCTTCTCGGCAACGACTTTGCAATGCCCGCTTCTGAGGTTCTACCCTTAGTCGTTGCCGAGAGGCCGGCCGACGTGAGTAGGGAAGAGCAAGAGTGTGTCGAGCGGTGCCAGGCACAACCCATGGCGTGTGCTGTCACCCGAGCTCAGGCAGCTAAAGTGTCACAGCCTAGTCCTCCGTCTTCCGACCAGCAGAGGAACGATCAACAGGAGGAGGCTAAAGCTGGAGTTGGTTTTAAGAGTTTTGACTCGGCGGCTCTCCTGGTTGATTCAGTATTAGCACCTATGTTAGAGTCTGGAGAGGCCCCAGGACCTGTCACAGCTAGTGAGGAGGTAGGGCCGGAAGAGACTCAGAGGCAGCAACGTTACATACAGAGAGAAAAAAGGGTTGCTCAGTTGGAGGATCCGGAAGTTCAGAAGTGTGGTAATGGTGCTGTCGAGATTAAACACGAGGACGGGGAAGCATGTCATGTGAACCTGGTGGAGGAGTTTGTGAGGCAACCACCTGAGCAGTCTACTGTCCCTGCGTTGGTCTGCCGCGGCCAAGGTGGAGAAGGAGAGGGGGGCAGTAGGGCACAGGTGGAGGAGAGTAGGGATTGTCATGTCTCGGCGAAGCAGTGGGCGGGGGACACGAGTCTGGTGGCTGTGGAAGTGCTAGAGCACCTGCCTGAGCAGCAGTGTGCAGCACTCCAGCACCAGCTCGGTTCATACCCCACTGGTCGTGCCGAGCCCCTGAGTCTCACAACTCGGGCGGTGCGAGATGTTCCGCAGGCAGGTCATGTGACTGTTAAAAGACCGTTAGCCTCGTTGTTTCGGTGGTTTAAGGTGGGCGACGAGGCCTTGGCATGGTTGCCAGGTCAGGGTCGACCCATGGCTGCCAAGGGTGGTGGTCAAAAGGAGGACATTGAGCAGATTGGTAAGGTCGGCTGTGGTATCGCAGTGCCCGGTCGTCGCATAGCCTCCCAATGCTGCTCTAGTCTAATGCAACAGCCCTACCATAGACCGACTGTATCTGGCCATGTCGCTGAAAGCGGTGATGCTGCGCAGGCAGATGTCGTCACAAGGAATGTGGGGGTGCGCATGTACGGTATCGGCGGGGAAGCCTTAGCTATAATGAACTGTGGGAGTGACTGCACGGGTGGTACTGATTGTCCCTCTCATGACCTGGCTGTTCTAGGGACGAAGGTGGAGAAGGAGGGAGACTACAGGTTAGAAGCTGCGGTCTCGGCTGGGTTGTGGGAGGGCACAAGGCATGTTGTTCGTGGAGACAGTGCAAGGCAGTTATTTACTAGGCTATGGCAGTACTTTCGCATGTTTGTTGCTTCTCCAGGCCTGAGGTACGGGGTAGAATCCGACATGCAGGCTGGAGATAGTGCAAGGCTCAGTTTAATTCCCTGCCGTATAAATCCTGCTCGACAGCCTATGGTGCAAGCAGAGCTGGATTACGTGTGGACGAAGGATCTGAGGGATAAGGAATGTCGTGAGTGGTCGTTGCTTGTAACTTTGTCCGAGCGTGCTAAAGAGGTATGTGGTTTTGTTGTGGACGGGAGTACCTACCAGTGCAATGTTGTGCCTGACGGACTTAAGAGTGCACCAGCAACGTGTCAGAGCCTGATGAATGAAAGTGAAAAGGACAATGATGCGCTGGGGCATTTCGAGATCTATGTTCCAGCCTATGGTCCGGTCGGTGTAGTTTACCCAGATCATTACCCTCTCAAGATCTTGGACCCGTTTCACAATCGGAATATGAGGCTGACCAGGTGGTCACTAAGGTTATTGGTATATAACCTGGACATAAGCCATATTGCCGGTTGTGACAACGAGGTTGCATGTGGTCGTTCAGGGGTATATGATCCTGGGTAAATTGACACACGGGTAGCCTCCTGCTTTGGTTTGAGTAGTATTTTGCGCTTGGTGCTTGTTGGCTCGCGGTTGTAGCCCAGCGTATTGGGTCGTAAAGCAGGATTGTTGAGCGTTTGGTATAGAAGAAAATAGGCTGCCCTTATAGTGCAGCCGGGAAAAAACATATTAAAATATAAAAATCATATAAAAACTCTTTCTTTTTGATGAAGATAATTGTATAAGTTTGTCATAGCCTATAAGGTTTGAGTAGTCCACGAACTATCAAACGGCTGAGCTGCTGTAAGCTCGCTCTGGGAGCATGATATTGTGTCTTTTACTATTGTTGGGAGGAGTTATGAAATGTGAATTTTTTTTTATAAGATGTGTTTTAGTGATAAACTCAGCGTTGTTTTAGTGCCATGCGGTCGCTGGGTGTGAGGGGTTTGATGGGGTTCTGTATATCAGATTTTAGCTCAGGGTTGAGCAAGTAAAATCTTGGGGGAGGTGTGACGCATGTCGAGTATGAGCATGCTGTACAGAACGCCCAGTCAGGCCCCACTCTCGCTAGGATCGTCAGGGCAGGAACTTTGGCTGTAGTCTGTGTAGAGTTTCCTAACTCAGTTTATGTGAACCGTTGTACTATAAGTATTATCATTATGTATTTTGTTTTCTTCTAAGTCAACGAGTTCTATTTTATATCATTAGATATAAGTATTGTGTGTGGGACTTGTATGTAATGATGAGAGGAGAGATATTACGTGGCGTGGGATTAGTGAGTACGCCACGCGGGCCGGTAGGCCTAATTCCCTCCTTCCTCCTCCCTTCCTCCCTTTCAGCGCGTGGGAAGTTCTTTGTCAATCCCAGATTGAGAGAGTATATGACGTCATGATTGCCAGTGGGCGGTCCTTAAGTAGTTTGAGATATGCCGCTAGAGGGCCGAGTATAAAAAGAGAGGTTTTTGCCACCATGCTTCAGAACTCATCAGGCAAAGCGACCTCTCATATCCCTTGCAACTATCGATATTCTTCCGACTGATGTGAACTTTCTCTACTCTCTGAACAGCCTATTTTCTTCTTCTTCTGAACCCTTTTTAACCTCAATGACCCCTTTGGTGCAGATTTAGTCAGCCAAAGTATTATCGCTTGAGTTCTCACGAGATAAGTGCCTGTTAGATAGCCTATTTTTGGAAGGGTTAACTAGAATAGGATTGATTGATGTTTGTTGCACTCGTATATGTATTTCCCTGTGTACTATTATTCATGTTCCTGTTTTCTGCTGGTTTAGGTAATGCTAGACTGGGATAGGGTTCCTCGAGTTGTGATTTCCTATGAGTGCTAGGTTGGTTGAACCAGCACAATTGCAACGGAGACGTGGGAAGCCTAGGGGGTCTTTTTGATTGTGTACCGTGGGAGTTTAGCACTGTGTTGCGAGTGAGGGCTTTTGCCTGTGCCACCCAACACTGTGCTATCTCATTTGCTTGACTTTGAGAGGATCGCCAGGAGAGAACCAGATACTAGTGATCTGGATCTCTCAAGAGAGCATCCCGTCAATTACCGTAATTTGGCCGCACAGTCTTAAGGACCTCGCTAGGCTACGAGCCGCTTGCTCAGCCATTGTCTCTTAACCTTAGATATCCCAGCTAGACTTTGCTCGACCAGCAGATACAGCATAGTATTGAAGCTTCTCCTTATGTATATTATTGTTTAAGCACTATTGATTTCATGTGTGGCACGCTTAGCTACTTCAGAGATTAGTGGCCCACGAGCACAATCTTAGTAGGCTATTGCCAGTGCATTGTCGGAGTACTTCTTCTTAATGTTTGCCATATCCTATTGCTTATTCTTATAATTCTTCTTATGTCAATTTAAAGCCTTTAATTACCAGTGAGTTATTCATTAAATTGCTGTTCAAAATCCGATACTTACTTCTTACGAGTATTCGAGAAGCATCTAACTTATCAGAAGATTCCTTGCTTGATGCTCGAGGACTATTGTTTAACGTAACGTAATAGTGCCGATCCGAAGTAGAGGGTGGAGGACTTCTTAAGTTCTTAGTTCAAGGGTGGATTACTTCGGCTTCGGCCAACACTATTCTTTAGTGTTGTAGTACTTTCTTCTTTGTTTGATTGTTGACCAGACTAGATAACTCCCGTCTTGTTATTAGTCTGTTGTGTGAAACGCTAGTACCGAGTTCTTGTATACCCCGTTATAGCAGATAGAACTCTGGAGGGTAGTGGCGTTTTTTGTTCGGCTGGCAGTACTCTGGGGTTGGGATCGTGTGTTTCCGTTGTGGCAGCGAGCCATACTCGAGTCCTGTGTAAGAGCCCTAGTGTACCCGAGTGCCCGGTCGTAACATAGTGTAGAAATAACTGTTCTACTGACCCTCTCTCGGGTGGTTGTTGTAGTGTAGAAATAACTGTTCTACTGATCCTCTCTCGGCTGGTTGTTGTAGTGTAGAAATAACTGTTCTACTGATCCTCTCTCGGCTGGTTGTTGTAGTGTAGAAATAACTGTTCTACTGATCCTCTCTCGGCTGGTCGTTGTAGTGTAGAAATAACTGTTCTACTGACCCTCTCTCGGCTGGATGTTGTAGTGTAGAAATAACTGTTCTACTGATCCTCTCTCGGCTGGTTGTTGTAGTGTAGAAATAACTGTTCTACTGATCGTCTCTTGGCTGGTTGTTGTAGTGTAGAAATAACTGTTCTACTGACCCCCTCTTGGCTGGTTGTTGTAGTGTAGAAATAACAGTTCTACTGATCCTCCCTCGGCTGCTTGTTGTAGTGTAGAAATAACTGTTTTACTGACCCTCTCTTGGCTGGTTGTTGTAGTGTAGAAATAACTGTTCTACTGATCCTCTCTCGGCTGGTTGTTGTAGTGTAGAAATAACTGTTCTACTGACCCTCTCTCGGCTGGTTGTTGTAGTGTAGAAATATCTGTTCTACTGATCCTCTCTCGGCTGGTTGTTGTAGTGTAGAAATAACTGTTCTACTGATCCTCTCTTGGCTGGTTGTTGTAGTGTAGAAATAACTGTTCTACTGACCCCCTCTCGGCTGGTTGTTGTAGTGTAGAAATAACAGTTCTACTGATCCTCCCTCGGCTGCTTGTTGTAGTGTAGAAATAACTGTTTTACAGACCCTCTCTCGGCTGGTTGTTGTAGTGTAGAAGTAACTGTTCTACTGATCCTCTCTCGGCTGGTTGTTGTAGTGTAGAAATAACTGTTCTACTGATCCTCTCTCGGCTGGTTGTTGTAGTGTAGAAATAACTGTTCTACTGACCCTCTCTCGGCTGGTTGTTGTAGTGTAGAAATAGCTGTTCTACTGACCCTCTCTCGGCTGGTTGTTGTAGTGTAGAAATAACAGTTCTACTGATTCTCTCTCGGCTGGTTGTTGTAGTGTAGAAATAACTGTTCTACTGACACTCTCTCGGCTGGTTGTTGTAGTGTAGAAATAACTGTTCTACTGATCCTCTCTCGGCTGGTTGTTGTTGTGTAGAAATAAGTGTTTTACTGATCCTCTCTCGGCCGGTTGTTGTAGTGTAGAAATAACTGTTCTACTGACCCTCTCTCGGCTGGTTGTTGTAGTGTAGAAATAACTGTTCTACTGACCCTCTCTCGGCTGGATGTTGTAGTGTAGAAATAACTGTTCTACTGATCCTCTCACGGCTGCTTGTTGTAGTGTAGAAATAACTGTTCTACTGACACTTTCTCGGCTGCTTGTTGTAGTGTAGAAATAACTGTTCTACTGATCCTCTCTCGGCTGGTTGTTGTAGTGTAGAAATAACTGTTCTACTGATCCTCTCTCGGCTGGTTGTTGTAGTGTAGAAATAACTGTTCTACTGACCCTCTCTCGGCTGGTTGTTGTAGTGTAGAAATAACTGTTCTACAGACCCTCTCTCGGCTGGTTGTTTTAGTGTAGAAATAACTGTTCTACTGATCCTCTCTCGGCTGGTTGTTGTAGTGTAGAAATAACTGTTATACTGATCCTCTCTTGGCTGGTTGTTGTAGTGTAGAAATAACTGTTCTACTGACCCCCTCTCGGCTGGTTGTTGTAGTGTAGAAATAACAGTTCTACTGATCCTCCCTCGGCTGCTTGTTGTAGTGTAGAAATAACTGTTTTACTGACCCTCTCTTGGCTGGTTGTTGTAGTGTAGAAATAACTGTTCTACTGATCCTCTCTCGGCTGGTTGTTGTAGTGTAGAAATAACTGTTCTACTGACCCTCTCTCGGCTGGTTGTTGTAGTGTAGAAATATCTGTTCTACTGATCCTCTCTCGGCTGGTTGTTGTAGTGTAGAAATAACTGTTCTACTGATCCTCTCTTGGCTGGTTGTTGTAGTGTAGAAATAACTGTTCTACTGACCCCCTCTCGGCTGGTTGTTGTAGTGTAGAAATAACAGTTCTACTGATCCTCCCTCGGCTGCTTGTTGTAGTGTAGAAATAACTGTTTTACAGACCCTCTCTCGGCTGGTTGTTGTAGTGTAGAAGTAACTGTTCTACTGATCCTCTCTCGGCTGGTTGTTGTAGTGTAGAAATAACTGTTCTACTGATCCTCTCTCGGCTGGTTGTTGTAGTGTAGAAATAACTGTTCTACTGACCCTCTCTCGGCTGGTTGTTGTAGTGTAGAAATAACTGTTCTACTGACCCTCTCTCGGCTGGATGTTGTAGTGTAGAAATAACTGTTCTACTGATCCTCTCTCGGCTGCTTGTTGTAGTGTAGAAATAACTGTTCTACTGACACTTTCTCGGCTGCTTGTTGTAGTGTAGAAATAACTGTTCTACTGATCCTCTCTCGGCTGGTTGTTGTAGTGTAGAAATAACTGTTCTACTGATCCTCTCTCGGCTGGTTGTTGTAGTGTAGAAATAACTGTTCTTCTGACCCTCTCTCGGCTGGTTGTTGTAGTGTAGAAATAACTGTTCTACAGACCCTCTCTCGGCTGGTTGTTTTAGTGTAGAAATAACTGTTCTACTGATCCTCTCTCGGCTGGTTGTTGTAGTGTAGAAATAACTGTTCTACTGATCCTCTCTTGGCTGGTTGTTGTAGTATAGAAATAACTGTTCTACTGACCCCCTCTTGGCTGGTTGTTGTAGTGTAGAAATAACAGTTCTACTGATCCTCCCTCGGCTGCTTGTTGTAGTGTAGAAATAACTGTTTTACTGACCCTCTCTCGGCTGGTTGTTGTAGTGTAGAAGTAACTGTTCTATTGATCCTCTCTCGGCTGGTTGTTGTAGTGTAGAAATAACTGTTCTACTGACCCTCTCGGCTGGTTGTAGTAGTGTAGAAATAACTGTTCTACTGACCCTCTCGCGGCTCGTTGTTGTAGTGTAGAAATAACTGTTCTACTGACCCTCTCTCGGCTGGTTGTTGTAGTGTAGAAATAACTGTTCTACTGATCCTCTCTCGGCTGGTTGTTGTAGTGTATGTTACGACCGGGCACTCGGGTACACTAGGGCTCTTACACAGGACTCGAGTATGGCTCGCTGCCACAACGGAAACACACGATCCCAACCCCAGAGTACTGCCAGCCGAACAAAAAAACGCCACTACCCTCCAGAGTTCTATCTGCTATAACGGGGTATACAAGAACTCGGTACTAGCGTTTCACACAACAGACTAATAACAAGACGGGAGTTATCTAGTCTGGTCAACAATCAAACAAAGAAGAAAGTACTACAACACTAAAGAATAGTGTTGGCCGAAGCTGAAGTAATCCACCCTTGAACTAAGAACTTAAGAAGTCCTCCACCCTCTACTTCGGATCGGCACTATTACGTTACGTTAAACAATAGTCCTCGAGCATCAAGCAAGGAATCTTCTGATAAGTTAGATGCTTCTTGAATACTCATAAGAAGTAAGTATCGGATTTTGAACAGCAATTTAATGAATAACTCACTGGTAATTAAAGGCTTTAAATAGACATAAGAAGAATTATAAGAATAAGCAATAGGATATGGCAAACATTAAGAAGAAGTACTCCGACAATGCACTGGCAATAGCCTACTAAGATTGTGCTCGTGGGCCACTAATCTCTGAAGTAGCTAAGCGTGCCACACATGAAATCAATAGTGCATAAACAATAATATACATAAGGAGAAGCTTCAATACTATGCTGTATCTGCTGGTCGAGCAAAGTCTAGCTGGGATACATAAGGTTAAGAGACAATGGCTGAGCAAGCGGCTCGTAGCCTAGCGAGGTCCTTAAGACTGTGCGGCCAAATTACGTTAATTGACGGGATGCTCTCTTGAGAGATCCAGATCACTAGTATCTGGTTCTCTCCTGGCGATCCTCTCAAAGTCAAGCAAATGAGATAGCACAGTGTTGGGTGGCAGAGGCAAAAGCCCTCACTCGCAACACAGTGCTAAACTCCCACGGTACACAGTCAGAAAGACCACCTAGGCGTTCCACGTCTCCGTTGCAATTGTACTGGTTCAACCGCAACCTAGTACTCATAGGAAATCACAACTCAGAAACCCTATCCCAGTCTAGCATTGCCTAAACCAGCAGAAAACAGGAACATGAATAATCGCACACAGGGAAATGCATATACGAGTGCAACAAACATCAATCAATCCTATTCTAGTTAACCCTTCCAAAAATAGGCTATCTAACAGGCACTTATCTCGTGAGAACTCAAGCGATAATACTTTGGCTGACTAAATCTGCACCAAAGGGGTCATTGGTTAAAAAGGGACGAGAAGAGAAGAAGATAGGCTGTTCAGAGAGTAGAGAAAGTTCACATCAGTCGGAAGAATATGGATAGTTGCAAGGGATATGAGAAGTCGCTCTGCCTGATGAGTTCTGAGTAAAGCATGGCTAGACCTCCCTTTTTATACTCGGCCCTCTAGTGAGCAGATCGCCAACTACTAAGGACCGCCCACTGACAATCATTACGTAATATTCTCTCTCAATCTGGGATCGACAAAGGATTTCCCACGCGCTGAGAAGGAGGAGGGAGGAGGGAGGAGGGAATTAGGCCTACCTGCAGCGTGGCGCACTCACTGTTCCCCGTTACGTAATATCTCTCTCTCTCTCCTCTCATCATTACATATAAGTCCCACACACAATACTTATAACTAATGATATAAAATAGAACTCGTTGACTCAGATGAAAACAAAATACATATTTATAATACTTATAGTACAACGGCTCACATAAACTAAGTTAGGAAACTCTACACAGACTACAGCCAAAGTTCCTGCCCTGACGATCCTAGCGAGAGTGGGGCCTGACTGGGCGTTCTGTACAGCATGCTCATACTCGGCATGCGTCACACCTCCCCCAAGATTTTACTTGCTCAACCCTGAGCTAAAATCTGATATACAGAACCCCATCAAGCCCCCCACACCCAGCGACCGCATGGCACTAAAACAAAGCTGAGATTATCACAAAAACACATCTTATAAAAAAAAAATTCACATTTCATAACTCCTCCCTAACAATAGCAAAAGACATAATATCATGCTCCCAGAGCGAGCTTACAGCAGCTCAGCCGTTTGATAGTTCGTGGACTACTCAAACTCTATAGGCTATGATAAACTTATACAATTATCTATAACAAAAGAAAGAGTTTTTTTATGATTTTTTATATTTTAATATGTTTTTTCCGGCTGCACTATAAGGGCAGCCTATTTTTTCTTCTATACCAAACGCTCAACTCCTGCTTTACGACCCAATACGCTGGGCTACAACCACGAGCCAACAAGCACCAAGCGCAAAATACTACTCAAACTAAAGCAGGAGGCTACCCGTGTCAATCTCTCCGGGATCATACACCTGTGATAGCCTACGACTGATCATCTACCCTCGATAAACAATCCGCGATCACATTGTCACATCCCGCAATATGACGGATGTCCAGGTTATACTCCTGCAACATCAAAGACCACCTGGTCAGTCTCATATTGCGATTGTGAAATTGATTTAGGAATCTCAAAGGGTGATGATCAGTGTAGATAACCACGACTGGGCCATAGGCTGGAACATACACCTCGAAGTGCCTGAGCGACAGCACAATCGCCAGTAATTCCTTTTCTATTGTAGAATAGTTCTTTTGTGCAGCATTGAACTTCTTAGAAAAGAAACTTACTGGGTGTTCCACACCTTCATTGTCTGTCTGTAGCAAGACGGCACCAGCCCCTACACCACTAGCATCTGTTGCCAGCTGAAAAGGCCTGTTAAAGTCTGGGGCCCTGAGTATCGGGTGAGTACACAGCAAATGCTTCACCAAATTAAAAGCCTTTTCACACTCAGGCGCCCACAAAAACTTTTTGTCTTTAGATAACAAATCTGTGAGAGGTGCCAACACCGTGGAGTAACCTTTTATAAAGCGTCTGTAGTAGCCTATCATACCCAAGAATCTCATAATCTGCTTCTTGGTGGTTGGGTGCGGAAATTTATTGATAGCCTGTACCTTGTTCTGAGGAGGGCACACCTGTCCCCTTCCCACTACAAACCCAAGGTACTGCACAGTGGCTTTTACGAAGTCACACTTTGCCAAATTTACTACCAGACCTGCTTCACTAAGTTTCCGGAACAAGGTCTCCAGGTGCTCACAATGGTTCTCAAAGTCGTCATCATAAATGATTACATCGTCCAAGTATACGGTGCAATTTGGAATGTCCTTGACAATTTCATTCATCAGGTTCTGAAACGTTGCTGGTGCATTCTTAAGTCCGTAGGGCATAACATTACACCGGTAAGTACTCCCGTCCACCACAAAACCACATACCTCTTTAGCACGCTCGGACAAAGGTACTTGCCAGTAACCTTTTACTAAATCTACTTTAGACAAAAACCGAGCATTACCAATTTTATCAACACTATCATCAACCCGAGGAAGAGGATATGGGTTAGTTGGAGTCAAACCGTTTAGCCTACGGAAATCAATACAGAAGCGTACCTTGCCATCTGGCTTAGGCTGCAGTGTTACGGGGGAAGTCCATTTAACGGTGCCTTTCTCTATCAACCCTCTACCGAGCATATACTCCAACTCATCCCTCAGAGCGGGTAGTTTTATGGGGGGCACACGGTACGGGATTGACTTAAAGGGTAGATGGTCCCCCACGTCAACATCATGCATAGCCTGAGTAGTGAGGCCTGGGTGTTCAGCAAATACAGTGGGGTATGAACCGAGCAACTGACGGATAGCTTCAAACTGCGGCTCAGGCAAATGAGCTATAGCCTCGTCAGCCCTTAGGCTCGAGTTCCCCGCCCACTGATCCGCTGAAACATGGTGATCCCAGCTATCCTCCTCTGAAGCTTGACTGTCCCCCTCTCCTTCTCCACCACGGCCGCAACAAGCCAACACAGGGACAGTGAGAGGCTCAGAGGGGCGCCTCACATACTCTTTTATCAGGTTCACGTGACATAACTGGTTCTTTTTCCTCCGGTCTGGAGTGGCAACAAGGTAATCTAGGTCCGAAATTTTCTCCACAATTTTATAGGGTCCAGTATACTTCGCAGACAAGGGGTTACCAACCAAAGGCAACAAAATTAATACCTCTTGTCCTACAATGAACTTCCGGAGCTTCACTTTGCGATCATACCTGTCCTTCATTAAAGCTTGTGATCCTGTTAAATTCCGACCTGCCATCTCCAGACTCTTAAGCATGCGCTCACGGCTTTCAAACACATACTTTAACAAGGAACAAGGCTGCACAGTTCCTTCCCAAATTTCCCGCAGCATATTAAGGGGGCCCCTGACGCGGTGTCCAAAAATCAGCTCGTTTGGACTAAATCCCAGGCTCTCACCAGGCACTTCCCGAGCAGCAAACAGTACATACGGCAATCCAAGATCCCAATCTCTTCCGTTGTCAGCACAATAACACCTGAGCATGCTTTTAAGGGTGGCATGCCACCGCTCAAGCACCCCTTGGCTCTCAGGGTGATACGCTGACGATACCACCGCCCGTATCCCATGCTGTTGCATTGTTTGCTTAAAGAGATTGGAGGTGAAATTGGACCCCTGGTCAGACTGAATCTCCTCCGGGTACCCGTACCTTGAAAAGTACCACAACAAGTTACTGACTACCGTCTTAGCCATGCCGTTTTTCATGGGGTATGCATCGGGGTATCTAGTGGCAACATCCATGATGGTTAACAAAAATTTATTACCAGCCTTTGTGGGAGGGAGTGGACCAACCATGTCAACAACAATCTTACTAAAAGGTGGCCCAATTACAGGAATAGGGTGCAACGGAGCTTTAGGAATAACTTGGTTTGGTTTCCCGACCCGTTGACAAATATCACATGAGTTTATCCATGACTGCACATGAGACTTCATCCCCGGCCACCAAAACAACTTCCCCAAAGCCGCCACCGTTTTTCTTACCCCCAAATGTCCTGCCAGCGGTGTGTCATGCGCCAAACTCAGTAGGCTATCCCTGCACTCCCGCGGCACCACCAACTGGTCCACTACTCCGGACCCCTTTTTCCAGCTACGGTTAGGGTCTTGAAAACGCCGATAGAGGATGCCATCTAAATAAAAAAAATCTCCCGGCTGTGCATCACCGTCCTCGTCGAGCTCCACAGCTCCATTAGCACACGTTTGGAGCTCAGGGTCCTCCAGCTGCAACCGACGTATATCTGAGGGTGCCAAGCGATCTAACTGCTCCCGGAGCAATGCATGACCCTCCCCGATACTGGGCTGCTCCCTCTGTCTCTCTCGATGTTCATAACGTTGCTGTCGTGGAGACTCGTCATGCCCAGCCTCGTCACTCTCGATGACAGGCCCAGGGGCTACTCCAGAACTAAGTAATGGTGCTAATACTGAATCACCCAGGAGAGCCGCCGAGTCAAAACTCTTAAAACCAACTCCAGCTTTAGCCTCCTCCTGTTGATCGTTCCTCTGCTGGTCTGAAGACGGAGGACTAGGCTGTGACACTTTAGCTGCCCGAGCTCGGGTGACAGCACACGCCATGGGTTGTGCCTGGCACCGCTCGACCCACTCTCGCTCTTCCCTACTCACGTCGGCCGGCCTCTCGGCAACGACTAAGGGTAGAACCTCAGAAGCGGGCATTGCAAAGTCGTTGCCGAGAAGAAGGTCGACGCCCTCCACTGACAGTTTCTCCACAATCCCAACATCCAATTCACGTGCCACACCATCCACCTCCAACTCCAACCGCACCAGCGGGTATGACCGAGTTGCATTAATACCCTGCACCACTACCACCCGAGCCGCATTTATAGGGTAGCCAGTCAAGTTTTTCATCAAAGTCTGGGAAGCACCTGTATCACGCAAGACCTCTACTCCATGCTTGCGCCCCGCCCACATCACGCAACCCCGTCCTCTATGGTCACAAAAAACATCCTGAGCAGGGTTCGAGCCTCCCAGGTGCTTCTGCACTGGCTGTGCCTCAGCCTCTGACGAACTGCCCCGGGCAAACTCAGAAGACTTCAGAGACACACCAATGTTGCAGGCCAAAGACACAGCTGCTGTAGGTGGTTTGCTAGGACAGACTCTTGCAAAGTGCCCCTTTTTATGACATTGATAACACTCTAACTCCCCTTTGGGCTTCCCTTGGTACTGGGAAGGGCCCGGCCCCTTCTTAAATGGGACGGTGCTAGTCTTGTGGTCAGTCTTGGTATCGTAACTCTTGTACTTGTTTGCATAAGATATATTACTAACTCGGGGGGGTGGGGCGTCACGCCCCTTGTTACCTGCCTCACTACGCTGGGCAGACCCGCACCCACGAATTAATGATAGCCGGAGGTCAGCCATCTCAGCTGCCTCCTGTAGAGTTTTTGGATTCTTTTCTTTAATAGTTAAAGTCATTTCTGCACCTGTACACTTATAAAACTGCTCGAGCAGAAACAGCTCAGTCAACTGTTCGGCCGTCTCAGCTTTCTCAGAACGTGTCCAGTTTGTAAGTGCATCTTTTAAGTCCCGGGCATGTTCAAGAAAGGTCGCCTCCCTAGTCTTTGTAACACCCCGAAACTTCAATCGATATGTTTCTGGTTGCAACTCGTATGCCCGTAGGACAGCTCTCTTCAATTCTGGGTAGTCAATGCAAGACTCTAAAGGCAGTGCATCATAAGCCTTCAGACCCTTACCCGTAAGTCTTGAGGAGACCAGAGCTGCCCACTTCTCTTCA
Organism: Lithodes maja; assembly: GCA_037953745.1. Taxonomy (NCBI): domain Eukaryota; kingdom Metazoa; phylum Arthropoda; class Malacostraca; order Decapoda; family Lithodidae; genus Lithodes; species Lithodes maja. Next base: position 19,366 of record JBAKBP010020602.1, on the reverse strand, counting down.
GGCCAATTATGCTCCCTACACTTCTTCTCAAAACGATTAAAAAATTCTGTGACTTCAGTTTCACTAAATGCCGGCACTAATTTGACTAAGTGGGACAAGGACTGTTCTCTTACTTGGCCCTCACGGCCCATCCGAGTCCCTGTCGACTCTGCACGAATCTTATCTAAATCTATTTGAGCACAATATTTCTCGGAGTCGTACCTAAGCTCAGCCTCGTGCCTCCTAACCTCAGCCTCAATCTCCTTCTCCTGCTTCCTAGTCTCAGCCTCAATCTCCTTCTCCTGCTTCCTAGCCTCATTCTCAATTTTAGCAAGCTCAAGTCTAAATATCATATCTGGAGACAGGCAGGAAGAGGGAGCTGCCACTACTGAAGGAGGGGGGGCAAGAACTGGGGAACCACCATACGCACCGCCCGAGGGCACTCCAATCTTCCAATTCTCATCCCTCTGTGGGAGAGTGCTAACCTCCGGCAACTGAGTGGACGGCACTGTGGGAGTCGAGTGAGAGGGGATCTGGGGAGGAACCCCCCCAAACGCCCTCTCCTCCGAAACCCCATGTCGCCCACGCAACACCCAGGAAATCAGCTCCCCCTTGGACATCCCTCCTACATTGGATAGACCCAAAACCTTGGCTATCAGGTGCAAGCCATAAACATTCACCCCAGTCAGCCTCTCCTCCGTCACGTGGTATCGCTTACTCACAAAAAGTCTAGCATCCTCCTCACTAGTTACTAACGGCACCTCCTCAAATGGCATCTCTCGCTCCTCGTCAGTACTAGGGCACGACATACCGAAGTTCACAAAAAATTCTCGAGACAAAAGTGTTAAACTCCCTTATGTAAGCACTAATTACTAAATTAACTGGAGTCTCTTAAATGCTCTCCTAATTGCCTTACAAAAAAAAAAATATTCTTCAATATGTACGCTAAAGTACGAACAAACAAATGTTGTACAACTCTGCAAAAAATTATACTGTTCACAAAATCCTAAGCAAGGTCGCCATTTGTTACGACCGGGCACTCGGGCTCTTACACAGGACTCGAGTATGGCTCGCTGCCACAACGGAAACACACGATCCCAACCCCAGAGTACTGCCAGCCGAACAAAAAAACGCCACTACCCTCCAGAGTTCTATCTGCTATAACGGGGTATACAAGAACTCGGTACTAGCGTTTCACACAACAGACTAATAACAAGACGGGAGTTATCTAGTCTGGTCAACAATCAAACAAAGAAGAAAGTACTACAACACTAAAGAATAGTGTTGGCCGAAGCCGAAGTAATCCACCCTTGAACTAAGAACTTAAGAAGTCCTCCACCCTCTACTTCGGATCGGCACTATTACGTTACGTTAAACAATAGTCCTCGAGCATCAAGCAAGGAATCTTCTGATAAGTTAGATGCTTCTTGAATACTCATAAGAAGTAAGTATCGGATTTTGAACAGCAATTTAATGAATAACTCACTGGTAATTAAAGGCTTTAAATAGACATAAGAAGAATTATAAGAATAAGCAATAGGATATGGCAAACATTAAGAAGAAGTACTCCGACAATGCACTGGCAATAGCCTACTAAGATTGTGCTCGTGGGCCACTAATCTCTGAAGTAGCTAAGCGTGCCACACATGAAATCAATAGTGCATAAACAATAATATACATAAGGAGAAGCTTCAATACTATGCTGTATCTGCTGGTCGAGCAAAGTCTAGCTGGGATACATAAGGTTAAGAGACAATGGCTGAGCAAGCGGCTCGTAGCCTAGCGAGGTCCTTAAGACTGTGCGGCCAAATTACGTTAATTGACGGGATGCTCTCTTGAGAGATCCAGATCACTAGTATCTGGTTCTCTCCTGGCGATCCTCTCAAAGTCAAGCAAATGAGATAGCACAGTGTTGGGTGGCAGAGGCAAAAGCCCTCACTCGCAACACAGTGCTAAACTCCCACGGTACACAGTCAGAAAGACCACCTAGGCGTTCCACGTCTCCGTTGCAATTGTACTGGTTCAACCGCAACCTAGTACTCATAGGAAATCACAACTCAGAAACCCTATCCCAGTCTAGCATTGCCTAAACCAGCAGAAAACAGGAACATGAATAATCGCACACAGGGAAATGCATATACGAGTGCAACAAACATCAATCAATCCTATTCTAGTTAACCCTTCCAAAAATAGGCTATCTAACAGGCACTTATCTCGTGAGAACTCAAGCGATAATACTTTGGCTGACTAAATCTGCACCAAAGGGGTCATTGGTTAAAAAGGGACGAGAAGAGAAGAAGATAGGCTGTTCAGAGAGTAGAGAAAGTTCACATCAGTCGGAAGAATATGGATAGTTGCAAGGGATATGAGAAGTCGCTCTGCCTGATGAGTTCTGCGTAAAGCATGGCTAGACCTCCCTTTTTATACTCGGCCCTCTAGTGAGCAGATCGCCAACTACTAAGGACCGCCCACTGACAATCATTACGTAATATTCTCTCTCAATCTGGGATCGACAAAGGATTTCCCACGCGCTGAGAAGGAGGAGGGAGGAGGGAGGAGGGAATTAGGCCTACATGCAGCGTGGCGCACTCACTGTTCCCCGTTACGTAATATCTCTCTCTCTCTCCTCTCATCATTACATATAAGTCCCACACACAATACTTATAACTAATGATATAAAATAGAACTCGTTGACTCAGATGAAAACATAATACATATTTATAATACTTATAGTACAACGGCTCACATAAACTAAGTTAGGAAACTCTACACAGACTACAGCCAAAGTTCCTGCCCTGACGATCCTAGCGAGAGTGGGGCCTGACTGGGCGTTCTGTACAGCATGCTCATACTCGGCATGCGTCACATGTAGAAATAACTGTTTTACTGATCCTCTGTCGGCTGGTTGTTGTAGTGTAGAAATAACTGTTCTACTGACCCTCTCTCGGCTGGTTGTTGTAGTGTAGAAATAACTGTTCTACTGACCCTCTCTCGGCTGGTTGTTGTAGTGTAGAAATAACTGTTCTACTGACCCTCTCTCGGCTGGTTGTTGTAGTGTAGAAATAACTGTTCTACTGACCCTCTCTCGGCTGGTTGTTGTAATGTAGAAATAACTTTTCTACTGACCCTCTCTCGGCTGGTTGTTGTAGTGTAGAAATAACTGTTCTACTGACCCTCTCTCGGCTGGTTGTTGTAGTGTAGATATAACTGTTCTACTGACCCTCTCTCGGCTGGTTGTTGTAGTGTAGAAATAGCTGTTCTACTGACCCTCTCTCGGCTGGTTGTTGTAGTGTAGAAATAACTGTTCTACTGACCCCCTCTCGGCTGGTTGTTGTAGTGTAGAAATAACTCTTCTACTGATCCTCTCTCGGCTGGTTGTTGTAGTGTAGAAATAACTGTTCTAGTGATCCTCTCTCGGCTGGTTGTTGTAGTGTAGAAATAACTGTTCTACTGACCCTCTCTCGGCTGGTTGTTGTAGTGTAGAAATAACTGTTCTACTGACCCTCTCTCGGCTGGTTGTTGTAGTGTAGAAATAACTGTTCTACTGATCCTCTCTCGGCTGCTTGTTGTAGTGTAGAAATACCTGTTCTACTGACCCTCTCTCGGCTGGTTGTTGTAGTGTAGAAATAACAGTTCTACTGATTCTCTCTCGGCTGGTTGTTGTAGTGTAGAAATAACTGTTCTACTGACACTCTCTCGGCTGGTTGTTGTAGTGTAGAAATAACTGTTCTACTGATCCTCTCTCGGCTGGTTGTTGTTGTGTAGAAATAAGTGTTTTACTGATCCTCTCTCGTCTGGTTGTTGTAGTGTAGAAATAACTGTTCTACTGACCCTCTCTCGGCTGGTTGTTGTAGTGTAGAAATAACTGTTCTACTGACCCTCTCTCGGCTGGATGTTGTAGTGTAGAAATAACTGTTCTAGTGATCCTCTCTCGGCTGCTTGTTGTAGTGTAGAAATAACTGTTCTACTGACCCTCTCTCGGCTGGTTGTTGTAGTGTAGAAATAACTGTTCTACTGATCCTCTCTCGGCTGGTTGTTGTAGTGTAGAAATAACTGTTCTACTGATCCTCTCTCGGCTGGTTGTTGTAGTGTAGAAATAACTGTTCTACTGATCCTCTCTCGGCTGGTTGTTGTAGTGTAGAAATAACTGTTCTACTGACCCTCTCTCGGCTGGTTGTTGTAGTGTAGAAATAACTGTTCTACAGACCCTCTCTCGGCTGGTTGTTTTAGTGTAGAAATAACTGTTCTACTGATCCTCTCTCGGCTGGTTGTTGTAGTGTAGAAATAACTGTTCTACTGATCCTCTCTTGGCTGGTTGTTGTAGTGTAGAAATAACTGTTCTACTGACCCCCTCTTGGCTGGTTGTTGTAGTGTAGAAATAACAGTTCTACTGATCCTCACTCGGCTGCTTGTTGTAGTGCAGAAATAACTGTTTTACTGACCCTCTCTCGGCTGGTTGTTGTAGTGTAGAAGTAACTGTTCTACTGATCCTCTCTCGGCTGGTTGTTGTAGTGTAGAAATAACTGTTCTACTGACCCTCTCGGCTGGTTGTAGTAGTGTAGAAATAACTGTTCTACTGACCCTCTCGCGGCTGGTTGTTGTAGTGTAGAAATAACTGTTCTACTGACCCTCTCTCGGCTGGTTGTTGTAGTGTAGAAATAACTGTTCTACTGATCCTCTCTCGGCTGGTTGTTGTAGTGTAGAAATAACTGTTTTACTGATCCTCTCTCGGCTGGTTGTTGTAGTGTAGAAATAACTGTTCTACTGACCCTCTCTCGGCTGGTTGTTGTAGTGTAGAAATAACTGTTCTACTGACCCTCTCTCAGCTGGTTGTTGTAGTGTAGAAATAACTGTTCTACTGACCCTCTCTCTGATGGTTGTTGTAGTGTAGAAATAACTGTTCTTCTGACCCTCTCTCGGCTGGTTGTTGTAGTGTAGAAATAACTTTTCTACTGACCCTCTCTCGGCTGGTTGTTGTAGTGTAGAAATAACTGTTCTACTGACCCTCTCTCGGCTGGTTGTTGTAGTGTAGATATAACTGTTCTACTGACCCTCTCTCGGCTGGTTGTTGTAGTGTAGAAATAGCTGTTCTACTGACCCTCTCTCGGCTGGTTGTTGTAGTGTAGAAATAACTGTTCTACTGACCCTCTCTCGGCTGGTTGTTGTATTGTAGATATAACTGTTCTACTGACCCTCTCTCGGCTGGTTGTTGTAGTGTAGAACTAGCTGTTCTACTGACCCACTCTTGGCTGGTTGTTGTAGTGTAGAAATAACTCTTCTACTGATCCTCTCTCGGCTGGTTGCTGTAATGTAGAAATAACTGTTCTACTGATCCTCTCTCGGCTGGTTGTTGTAGTGTAGAAATAACTGTTCTACTGACACTTTCTCGGCTGGTTGTTCTAGTGTAGAAATAACTGTTCTACTGATCCTCTCTCGGCTGGTTGTTGTAGTGTAGAAATAACTGTTCTACTGACCCTCTCTCGGCTGGTTGTTGTAGTGTAGAAATAACTGTTCTACTGACCCTCTCTCGGCTGGTTGTTGTAGTGTAGAAAAAACTGTTCTACTGACCCTCTCTCGGCTGGTTGTTGTAGTGTAGAAATAGCTGTTCTACTGATCCTCTCTCGGCTGCTTGTTGTAGTGTAGAAATACCTGTTCTACTGACCCTATCTCGGCTGGTTGTTGTAGTGTAGAAATAACAGTTCTACTGATTCTCTCTCGGGTGGTTGTTGTAGTGTAGAAATAACTGTTCTACTGACACTCTCTCGGCTGGTTGTTGTAGTGTAGAAATAACTGTTCTACTGATCCTCTCTCGGCTGGTTGTTGTTGTGTAGAAATAACTGTTTTACTGATCCTCTCTCGGCTGGTTGTTGTAGTGTAGAAATAACTGTTCTACTGACCCTCTCTTGGCTGGTTGTTGTAGTGTAGAAATAACTGTTCTACTGACCCTCTCTCGGCTGCATGTTGTAGTGTAGAAATTAATGTTCAACTGATCCTCTCTCGGCTGCTTGTTGTAGTGTAGAAATAACTGTTCTACTGACCCTCTCTCGGGTGGTTGATGTAGTGTAGAAATAACTGTTCTACTGATCCTCTCTCGGCTGGTTGTTGTAGTGTAGAAATAACTGTTCTACTGATCCTCTCTCGGCTGGTTGTTGTAGTGTAGAAATAACTGTTCTACTGATCCTCTCTCGGCTGGTTGTTGTAGTGTAGAAATAACTGTTCTACTGACCCTCTCTCGGCTGGTTGTTGTAGTGTAGAAATAACTGTTCTACTGATCCTCTCTCGGCTGGTTGTTGTAGTGTAGAAATAACTGTTCTACTGATCGTCTCTTGGCTGGTTGTTGTAGTGTAGAAATAACTGTTCTACTGACCCCCTCTCGGCTGGTTGTTGTAGTGTAGAAATAACAGTTCTACTGATCCTCCCTCGGCTGCTTGTTGTAGTGTAGAAATAACTGTTTTACTGACCCTCTCTTGGCTGGTTGTTGTAGTGTAGAAATAACTGTTCTACTGATCCTCTCTCGGCTGGTTGTTGTAGTGTAGAAATAACTGTTCTACTGACCCTCTCTCGGCTGGTTGCTGTAGTGTAGAAATATCTGTTCTACTGATCCTCTCTCGGCTGGTTGTTGTAGTGTAGAAATAAATGTTCTACTGATCCTCTCTTGGCTGGTTGTTGTAGTTGTTACGACCGGGCACTCGGGTACACTAGGGCTCTTACACAGGACTCTAGTATGGCTCGCTGCCACAACGGAAACACACGATCCCAACCCCAGAGTACTGCCAGCCGAACCAAAAACGCCACTACCCTCCAGAGTTCTATCTGCTATAACGGGGTATACAAGAACTCGGTACTAGCGTTTCACACAACAGACTAATAACAAGACGGGAGTTATCTAGTCTGGTCAACAATCAAACAAAGAAGAAAGTACTACAACACTAAAGAATAGTGTTGGCCGAAGCCGAAGTAATCCACCCTTGACTAAGAACTTAAGAAGTCCTCCACCCTCTACTTCGGATCGGCACTATTACGTTACGTTAAACAATAGTCCTCGAGCATCAAGCAAGGAATCTTCTGATAAGTTAGATGCTTCTCGAATACTCATAAGAAGTAAGTATCGGATTTTGAACAGCAATTTAATGAATAACTCACTGGTAATTAAAGGCTTTAAATTGACATAAGAAGAATTATAAGAATAAGCAATTGGATATGGCAAACATTAAGAAGAAGTACTCCGACAATGCACTGGCAATAGCCTACTAAGATTGTGCTCGTGGGCCACTAATCTCTGAAGTAGCTAAGCGTGCCACACATGAAATCAATAGTGCATAAACAATAATATACATAAGGAGAAGCTTCAATACTATGCTGTATCTGCTGGTCGAGCAAAGTCTAGCTGGGATACATAAGGTTAAGAGACAATGGCTGAGCAAGCGGCTCGTAGCCTAGCGAGGTCCTTAAGACTGTGCGGCCAAATTACGTTAATTGACGGGATGCTCTCTTGAGAGATCCAGATCACTAGTATCTGGTTCTCTCCTGGCGATCCTCTCAAAGTCAAGCAAATGAGATAGCACAGTGTTGGGTGGCAGAGGCAAAAGCCCTCACTCGCAACACAGTGCTAAACTCCCACGGTACACAGTCAGAAAGACCACCTAGGCGTTCCACGTCTCCGTTGCAATTGTACTGGTTCAACCGCAACCTAGTACTCATAGGAAATCACAACTCAGAAACCCTATCCCAGTCTAGCATTGCCTAAACCAGCAGAAAACAGGAACATGAATTATCGCACACAGGGAAATGCATATACGAGTGCAACAAACATCAATCAATCCTATTCTAGTTAACCTTTCCAAAAATAGGCTATCTAACAGGCACTTATCTCGTGAGAACTCAAGCGATAATACTTTGGCTGACTAAATCTGCACCAAAGGGGTCATTGAGGTTATAAAGGGTCGAGAAGGGAAGAAGATAGGCTGTTCAGAGAGTAGAGAAAGTTCACATCAGTCGGAAGAATATGGATAGTTGCAAGGGATATGAGAAGTCGCTCTGCCTGATGAGTTCTAAGGGACAATGCGGCTAGACTTCCCTTTTTATACTCGGCCCTCTAGTGAGCATATCACCAACTACTAAGGACCGCCCACTAGCAATCATTACGTAATATTCTCTCTCAATCTGGGATCGACAAAGGATTTCCCACGCACTGAGAGGGAGGAGGGAGGAGGGAGGAGGGAATTAGGCCTACCTGCCCGCGTGGCGCACTCACTGGTCCCCGTTACATACTCTCTCTCTCCTCTCATCATTACAAATAAGTCCCACACACAACACTTATAACTAATGATATAAAATAGAACTCGTTGACTCAGATGAAAACAAAATACATATTTATAATACTTATAGTACAACGGCTCACATAAACTAAGTTAGGAAACTCTACACAGACTACAGCCAAAGTTCCTGCCCTGACGATCCTAGCGAGAGTGGGGCCTGACTGGGCGTTCTGTACAGCATGCTCATACTCGACATGCGTCACACCTCCCCCAAGATTTTACTTGCTCAACCCTGAGCTAAAATCTGATATACAGAACCCCATCAAACCCCTCACACCCAGCGACCGCATGGCACTAAAACAACGCTGAGTTTATCACTAAAACACATCTTATAAAAAAAAAATTCACATTTCATAACTCCTCCCAACAATAGTAAAAGACATAATATCATGCTCCCAGAGCGAGCTTACAGCAGCTCAGCCGTTTGATAGTTCGTGGACTACTCAAACTCTATAGGCTATGACAAACTTATACAATTATCTATATTAAAAGAAAGAGTTTTTTTTTATGATTTTTATATTTTAATATGTTTTTTCCGGCTGCACTATAAGGGCAGCCTATTTTTTCTTCTATACCAAACGCTCAACTCCTGCTTTACGACCCAATACGCTGGGCTACAACCGCGAGCCAACAAGCACCAAGCGCAAAACACCACTCAAACTAAAGCAGGAGGCTACCCGTGTGTCAATCTACCCAGGATCATATACCCTTGAACGACCATCTGCAACCACGTTGTCACAACCGGCAATATGGCGTATGTCCAGGTTATATACCAATAACCTTAGTGACCACCTGGTCAGCCTCATACTCCGATTGTGAAACTGGTCCAAGATCTTGAGAGGGTGATGATCTGGGTAAACTACAACGACCGGACCATAGGCTGGAACATAGACCTCGAAATGCCCCAGCGCATCATCGTCCTTTTCACTTTCATTCATCAGGTTCTGAAACGTTGCTAGTGCATTCTTAAGTCCGTCAGGCATAACATTGCACTGGTAGGTACTCCCGTCCACAACAAAACCACATACCTCTTTAGCACGCTCGGACAATGTTACAAGCAACGACCACTCACGACATTCCTTATCCCTCAGACCCTTCGTCCACACGTAATCCAGCTCTGCTTGCACCATAGGCTGTCGAGCAGGATTTATACGGTAGGGAATTAAACTGAGCCTTGCACTATCTCCAGCCTTCATGTCGGATTCTACCCCGTACATCAGGCCTGGATAAGCAACAAACATGCGAAAGTACTGCCATAGCCTAGTAAATAACTGCCTTGCACTGTCTCCACGAACAACATGCCTAGTGCCCTCCCACAACCCAGCCGAGACCGCAGCTTCTAACCTGTAGTCTCCCTCCTTCTCCACCTTCGTCCCTAGAACAGCCAGGTCATGAGAGGGACAATCAGTACCACCTGTGCAGTCACTCCCATAGTTCATTATTGCTAAGGCTTCCCCGCCGATACCGTACATGCGCACCCCCGCATTCCTTGTGACGACATCTGCCTGCGCAGCATCACCGCTTTCAGCGACATGGCCAGATACAGTCGGTCTATGGTAGGGCTGTTGCATTAGACTAGAGCAGCATTGGGAGGCTATGCGACGACCGGGCACTGCGATACCACAGCCGACCTTACCAATCTGCTCAATGTCCTCCTTTTGACCACCACCCTTGGCAGCCATGGGTCGACCCTGACCTGGCAACCATGCCAAAGCCTCGTCGCCCACCTTGAACCACCGAAACAACGAGGCTAACGGTCTTTCAACAGTCACGTGACCTGCCCGTGGAACATCTTGCACCGCCCGAGTTGTGAGATTCAGGGGCTCGGCACGACCAGTGGGGTATGAACCGAGCTGGTGCTGGAGTGCTGCACACTGCTGCTCAGGCAGGTGCTCTAGCGCTTCCACAGCCACCAGACTCGTGTCCCCCGCCCACTGTTCCGCCGAGACATGACAATCCCTTCTCTCCTCCACCTGTGCCCTACTACCCCCCTCTCCTTCTCCACCTTGGCCGCGGCAGACCAACGCAGGGACAGTAGGCTGCTCAGGTGGTTGCCTCACAAACTCCTCCAACAGGTTCACATGACATGCTTCCCCGTCCTCGTGTTTGATCTCGACAGCACCATTACCACACTTCTGAACTTCCGGATCCTCCAACTGCAGTTTACAAATATCTGAGGGAACCAACCTGTCTAGATGCTTCCGAAGCAACCCAAGTCCTTCCCCAATATCAAACTGAGCAACCCTTTTTTCTCTCCGTGTGCAACGTTGCTGCCCCGGAGTCTCTTCCGGCCCTACCTCCTCACTAGCTGTGACAGGTCCTGGGGCCTCTCCAGACTCTAACATAGGTGCCAATACTGAATCACCCAGGAGAGCCGCCGAGTCAAAACTCTTAAAACCAACTCCAGCTTTAGCCTCCTCCTGTTGATCGTTCCTCTGCTGGTCTGAAGACGGAGGACTAGGCTGTGACACTTTATCTGCCCGAGCTCGGGTGACAACACACGCCATGGGTTGTGTCTGGCACCGCTCGACCCACTCTTGCTCTTCCCCACTCACGTCGGCCGGCCTCTCGGCAACGACTAAGGGTAGAACCTCAGAAGCGGGCATTGCAAAGTCGTTGCCGAGAAGAAGGTCGACGCCCTCCACTGGCAGTTTCTCCACAATCCCGACATCCAATTCACGTGCCACACCATCCACCTCCAACTCCAACCGCACCAGCGGGTATGACCGAGTTGCATTAATACCCTGCACCACTACCACCCGAGCCGCATTTATAGGGTAGCCAGTCAAGTTATTCATCAGAGTCTGGGAAGCACCTGTATCACGCAAGACCTCTACTCCATGCTTGCGCCCCGCCCACATCACGCAACCCCGCCCTCTATGGTCGCAAAAAGCATCCTGAGCAGGGTTCGAGCCTCCCAGGTGCTTCTGCATTGGCTGTGCCTCAGCCTCTGACGAACTGCCCCGGGCAAACTCAGAAAACTTCGGAGACACACCAATGTTGCAGGCCAAAGACACAGCTGCTGTAGGTGGTTTGCTAGGACAGACTCTTGCAAAGTGCCCCTTTTCATGACAATGATAACACTCCAACTCCCCTCTGGGCTTCCCTTGGTACTGGGAAGGGCCCGGCCCCTTCTTAAATGGGACGGTGCTAGTCTTGTGGTCAGTCTTGGTATCATAGCTCTTGTACTTGTTTGCATAATGTATATCACTAACTCGGGGGGGTGGGGCATCACGCCCCTTGTTACCTGCCTCACTACGCTGGGCAGACCCGCACCCACGAATTAGTGATAGCCGGAGGTCAGCCATCTCAGCTGCCTCCTGTAGAGTTTTAGGGTTCTTTTCTTTAATAGTTAAAGTCATATCTGCACCAGTACACTTATAAAACTGCTCGAGCAGAAACAGCTCAGTCAACTGTTCGGCCGTCTCAGCTTTCTCAGAACGTGTCCAGTTAGCAAGTGCATCTTTTAAGTCCCGGGCATGTTCAAGAAAGGTCGCCTCCCTAGTCTTTGTAACACCCCGAAACTTCAATCGATATGTTTCTGGTTGCAACTCGTATGCCCGTAGGACAGCTCTCTTCAATTCTGGGTAGTCAATGCAAGACTCTAAAGGCAGTGCATCATAAGCCTTCAGACCCTTACCCGTAAGTCTTGAGGAGACCAGAGCTGCCCACTTCTCTTCAGGCCAATTATGCTCCCTACACTTCTTCTCAAAACGATTAAAAAATTCTGTGACTTCAGTTTCACTAAATGCCGGCACCAATTTGACTAAGTGAGACAAGGACTGTTCTCTTACTTGGCCCTCACGGCCCATCCGAATCCCTGTCGATTCTGCACGAGTCTTATCTAAATCTATTTGAGCACAATATTTCTCTGAGTCGTACCTAAGCTCAGCCTCATGGCTCCTAGTCTCAGCCTCAATCTCATGCCTCCTAGTCTCATTCTCCTGCTCATGCCTCTTAGTCTCATTCTCCTGCCTCCTAGCCTCAATTTTAGCAAGCTCAAGTTTAAATATCATATCTGGAGACAGGCAGGAAGAGGGAGCTGCCACTACTGAAGGAGGGGGGGCAAGAACTGGGGAACCACCATACGCAACGCCCGAGGGCACTCCAATCTTCCAATTCTCATCCCTCTGTGGGAGGGTGCTAACCTCCGGCAACTGAGTGGACGGCACTGTGGGAGTCGAGTGAGAGGGGATCTGGGGAGGAACCCCCCCAAACGCCCTCTCCTCCGAAACCCCATGTCGCCCACGCAACACCCAGGAAATCAGCTCCCCCTTGGACATCCCTCCTACATTGGATAGACCCAAAACCTTGGCTATCAGGTGCAAGCCATAAATATTCACCCCAGTCAACCTCTCCTCCGTCACGTGGTACCGCTTACTCACAAAAACTCTAGCATCCTCCTCACTGATTACTAACGGCACCTCTTCAACTGGCATCTCTCGCTCCTCGTCAGTGCTAGGGCACGACATACTGAAGTTCACAAAAAATTCTCGAGACAAAAGTGTTTAACTCCCTTATGTAAGCACTAATTACTAAATTAACTGGAGTCTCTTAAATGCTCTCCTAATTGCCTTACAAAAAAAAATATTCTTCAATATGCACGCTAAAGTACAAACAAACAAATGTTGTACAACTCTGCAAAAATTTATACTGTTCACAAAATCCTAAGCAAGGTCGCCATTTGTTACGACCGGGCACTCGGGTACACTAGGGCTCTTACACAGGACTCTAGTATGGCTCGCTGCCACAACGGAAACACACGATCCCAACCCCAGAGTACTGCCAGCCGAACAAAAAACGCCACTACCCTCCAGAGTTCTATCTGCTATAACGGGGTATACAAGAACTCGGTACTAGCGTTTCACACAACAGACTAATAACAAGACGGGAGTTATCTAGTCTGGTCAACAATCAAACAAAGAAGAAAGTACTACAACACTAAAGAATTGTGTTGGCCGAAGCCGAAGTAATCCACCCTTGACTAAGAACTTAAGAAGTCCTCCACCCTCTACTTCGGATCGGCACTATTACGTTACGTTAAACAATAGTCCTCGAGCATCAAGCAAGGAATCTTCTGATAATTTAGATGCTTCTCGAATACTCATAAGAAGTAAGTATCGGATTTTGAACAGCAATTTAATGAATAACTCACTGGTAATTAAAGGCTTTAAATTGACATAAGAAGAATTATAAGAATAAGCAATTGGATATGGCAAACATTAAGAAGAAGTACTCCGACAATGCACTGGCAATAGCCTACTAAGATTGTGCTCGTGGGCCACTAATCTCTGAAGTAGCTAAGCGTGCCACACATGAAATCAATAGTGCATAAACAATAATATACATAAGGAGAAGCTTCAATACTATGCTGTATCTGCTGGTCGAGCAAAGTCTAGCTGGGATACATAAGGTTAAGAGACAATGGCTGAGCAAGCGGCTCGTAGCCTAGCGAGGTCCTTAAGACTGTGCGGCCAAATTACGTTAATTGACGGGATGCTCTCTTGAGAGATCCAGATCACTAGTATCTGGTTCTCTCCTGGCGATCCTCTCAAAGTCAAGCAAATGAGATAGCACAGTGTTGGGTGGCAGAGGCAAAAGCCCTCACTCGCAACACAGTGCTAAACTCCCACGGTACACAGTCAGAAAGACCACCTAGGCGTTCCACGTCTCCGTTGCAATTGTACTGGTTCAACCGCAACCTAGTACTCATAGGAAATCACAACTCAGAAACCCTATCCCAGTCTAGCATTGCCTAAACCAGCAGAAAACAGGAACATGAATAATCGCACACAGGGAAATGCATATACGAGTGCAACAAACATCAATCAATCCTATTCTAGTTAACCCTTCCAAAAATAGGCTATCTAACAGGCACTTATCTCGTGAGAACTCAAGCGATAATACTTTGGCTGACTAAATCTGCACCAAAGGGGTCATTGAGGTTATAAAGGGTCGAGAAGGGAAGAAGATAGGCTGTTCAGAGAGTAGAGAAAGTTCACATCAGTCGGAAGAATATGGATAGTTGCAAGGGATATGAGAAGTCGCTCTGCCTGATGAGTTCTAAGGGACAATGCGGCTAGACTTCCCTTTTTATACTCGGCCCTCTAGTGAGCATATCACCAACTACTAAGGACCGCCCACTAGCAATCATTACGTAATATTCTCTCTCAATCTGGGATCGACAAAGGATTTCCCACGCACTGAGAGGGAGGAGGGAGGAGGGAGGAGGGAATTAGGCCTACCTGCCCGCGTGGCGCACTCACTGGTCCCCGTTACATACTCTCTCTCTCCTCTCATCATTACAAATAAGTCCCACACACAACACTTATAACTAATGATATAAAATAGAACTCGTTGACTCAGATGAAAACAAAATACATATTTATAATACTTATAGTACAACGGCTCACATAAACTAAGTTAGGAAACTCTACACAGACTACAGCCAAAGTTCCTGCCCTGACGATCCTAGCGAGAGTGGGGCCTGACTGGGCGTTCTGTACAGCATGCTCATACTCGACATGCGTCACATAGTGTAGAAATAACTGTTCTACTGACCCCCTCTCGGCTGGTTGTTGTAGTGTAGAAATAACAGTTCTACTGATCCTCCCTCGGCTGCTTGTTGTAGTGTAGAAATAACTGTTTTACAGACCCTCTCTCGGCTGGTTGTTGTAGTGTAGAAGTAACTGTTCTACTGATCCTCTCTCGGCTGGTTGTTGTAGTGTAGAAATAACTGTTCTACTGACCCTCTCTCGGCTGGTTGTTGTAGTGTAGAAATAACTGTTCTACTGACCCTCTCTCGGCTGGATGTTGTAGTGTAGAAATAACTGTTCTACTGATCCTCTCTCGGCTGCTTGTTGTAGTGTAGAAATAACTGTTCTACTGACACTTTCTCGGCTGCTTGTTGTAGTGTAGAAATAACTGTTCTACTGATCCTCTCTCGGCTGGTTGTTGTAGTGTAGAAATAAATGTTCTACTGACCCTCTCTCGGCTGGTTGTTGTAGTGTAGAAATAACTGTTCTACTGACCCTCTCTCGGCTGGTTGTTGTAGTGTAGAAATAACTGTTCTACTGACCCTCTCTCGGCTGGTTGTTGTAGTGTAGAAATAGCTGTTCTACTGACCCTCTCTCGGCTGGTTGTTGTAGTGTAGAAATAACTGTTCTACTGACCCTCTCTCGGCTGGTTGTTGTAGTGTAGAAATAACTGTTCTACTGACCCTCTCTCGGCTGGTTGTTGTAGTGTAGAAATAACTGTTCTACTGACCCTCTCTCGGCTGGTTGTTGTAGTGTAGAAATAACTTTTCTACTGATCCTCTCTCGGCTGGTTGTTGTAGTGTAGAAATAACTGTTCTACTGACCCTCTCTCGGCTGGTTGTTGTAGTGTAGATATATCTGTTCTACTGACCCTCTCTCGGCTGGTTGTTGTAGTGTAGAAATAACTGTTCTACTGATCCTCTCTCGGCTGCTTGTTGTAGTGTAGAAATACCTGTTCTACTGACCCTCTCTCGGCTGGTTGTTGTAGTGTAGAAATAACAGTTCTACTGATTCTCTCTCGGCTGGTTGTTGTAGTGTAGAAATAACTGTTCTACTGACACTCTCTCGGCTGGTTGTTGTAGTGTAGAAATAACTGTTCTACTGATCCTCTCTCGGCTGGTTGTTGTTGTGTAGAAATAAGTGTTTTACTGATCCTCTCTCGTCTGGTTGTTGTAGTGTAGAAATAACTGTTCTACTGACCCTCTCTCGGCTGGTTGTTGTAGTGTAGAAATAACTGTTCTACTGACCCTCTCTCGGCTGGATGTTGTAGTGTAGAAATAACTGTTCTACTGATCCTCTCTCGGCTGCTTGTTGTAGTGTAGAAATAACTGTTCTACTGACCCTCTCTCGGCTGGTTGTTGTAGTGTAGAAATAACTGTTCTATTGATCCTCTCTCGGCTGGTTGTTGTAGTGTAGAAATAACTGTTCTACTGATCCTCTCTCGGCTGGTTGTTGTAGTGTAGAAATAACTGTTCTACTGATCCTCTCTCGGCTGGTTGTTGTAGTGTAGAAATAACTGTTCTACTGACCCTCTCTCGGCTGGTTGTTGTAGTGTAGAAATAACTGTTCTACAGACCCTCTCTCGGCTGGTTGTTTTAGTGTAGAAATAACTGTTCTACTATTCCTCTCTCGGCTGGTTGTTGTAGTGTAGAAATAACTGTTCTACTGATCCTCTCTTGGCTGGTTGTTGTAGTGTAGAAATAACTGTTCTACTGACCCCCTCTTGGTTGGTTGTTGTAGTGTAGAAATAACAGTTCTACTGATCCTCCCTCGGCTGCTTGTTGTAGTGTAGAAATAACTGTTTTACTGACCCTCTCTCGGCTGGTTGTTGTAGTGTAGAAGTAACTGTTCTACTGATCCTCTCTCGGCTGGTTGTTGTAGTGTAGAAATAAGTGTTTTACTGATCCTCTCTCGTCTGGTTGTTGTAGTGTAGAAATAACTGTTCTACTGACCCTCTCTCGGCTGGTTGTTGTAGTATAGAAATAACTGTTCTACTGACCCTCTCTCGGCTGGATGTTGTAGTGTAGAAATAACTGTTCTACTGATCCTCTCTCGGCTGCTTGTTGTAGTGTAGAAATAACTGTTCTACTGACCCTCTCTCGGCTGGTTGTTGTAGTGTAGAAATAACTGTTCTACTGATCCTCTCTCGGCTGGTTGTTGTAGTGTAGAAATAACTGTTCTACTGATCCTCTCTCGGCTGGCTGTTGTAGTGTAGAAATAACTGTTCTACTGATCCTCTCTCGGCTGGTTGTTGTAGTGTAGAAATAACTGTTCTACTGACCCTCTCTCGGCTGGTTGTTGTAGTGTAGAAATAACTGTTCTACAGACCCTCTCTCGGCTGGTTGTTTTAGTGTAGAAATAACTGTTCTACTGATCCTCTCTCGGCTGGTTGTTGTAGTGTAGAAATAACTGTTCTACTGATCCTCTCTTGGCTGGTTGTTTTAGTGTAGAAATAACTGTTCTACTGACCCCCTCTTGGCTGGTTGTTGTAGTGTAGAAATAACAGTTCTACTGATCCTCCCTCGGCTGCTTGTTGTAGTGCAGAAATAACTGTTTTACTGACCCTCTCTCGGCTGGTTGTTGTAGTGTAGAAGTAACTGTTCTACTGATCCTCTCTCGGCTGGTTGTTGTAGTGTAGAAATAACTGTTCTACTGACCCTCTCGACTGGTTGTAGTAGTGTAGAAATAACTGTTCTACTGACCCTCTTGCGGCTGGTTGTTGTAGTGTAGAAATAACTGTTCTACTGACCCTCTCTCGGCTGGTTGTTGTAGTGTAGAAATAACTGTTCTACTGATCCTCTCTCGGCTGGTTGTTGTAGTGTAGAAATAACTGTTTTACTGATCCTCTCTCGGCTGGTTGTTGTAGTGTAGAAATAACTGTTCTACTGACCCTCTCTCGGCTGGTTGTTGTAGTGTAGAAATAACTGTTCTACTGACCCTCTCTCAGCTGGTTGTTGTAGTGTAGAAATAACTGTTCTACTGACCCTCTCTCGGATGGTTGTTGTAGTGTAGAAATAACTGTTCTTCTGACCCTCTCTCGGCTGGTTGTTGTAGTGTAGAAATAACTTTTCTACTGACCCTCTCTCGTCTGGTTGTTGTAGTGTAGAAATAACTGTTCTACTGACCCTCTCTCGGCTGGTTGTTGTAGTGTAGATATAACTGTTCTACTGACCCTCTCTCGGCTGGTTGTTGTAGTGTAGAAATAGCTGTTCTACTGACCCTCTCTCGGCTGGTTGTTGTAGTGTAGAAATAACTGTTCTACTGACCCTCTCTCGGCTGGTTGTTGTAGTGTAGATATAACTGTTCTACTGACCCTCTCTCGGCTGGTTGTTGTAGTGTAGAAATAGCTGTTCTACTGACCCACTCTCGGCTGGTTGTTGTAGTGTAGAAATAACTCTTCTACTGATCCTCTCTCGGCTGGTTGCTGTAATGTAGAAATAACTGTTCTACTGATCCTCTCTCGGCTGGTTGTTGTAGTGTAGAAATAACTGTTCTACTGACACTTTCTCGGCTGCTTGTTGTAGTGTAGAAATAACTGTTCTACTGATCCTCTCTCGGCTGGTTGTTGTAGTGTAGAAATAACTGTTCTACTGACCCTCTCTCGGCTGGTTGTTGTAGTGTAGAAATAACTGTTCTACTGACCCTCTCTCGGCTGGTTGTTGTAGTGTAGAAATAACTGTTCTACTGACCCTCTCTCGGCTGGTTGTTGTAGTGTAGAAATAGCTGTTCTACTGATCCTCTCTTGGCTGCTTGTTGTAGTGTAGAAATACCTGTTCTACTGACCCTATCTCGGCTGGTTGTTGTAGTGTAGAAATAACAGTTCTACTGATTCTCTCTCGGGTGGTTGTTGTAGTGTAGAAATAACTGTTCTACTGACACTCTCTCGGCTGGTTGTTGTAGTGTAGAAATAACTGTTCTACTGATCCTCTCTCGGCTGGTTGTTGTTGTGCAGAAATAACTGTTTTACTGATCCTCTCTCGGCTGGTTGTTGTAGTGTAGAAATAACTGTTCTACTGACCCTCTCTCGGCTGGTTGTTGTAGTGTAGAAATAACTGTTCTACTGACCCTCTCTCGGCTGCATGTTGTAGTGTAGAAATTACTGTTCAACTGATCCTCTCTCGGCTGCTTGTTGTAGTGTAGAAATAACTGTTCTACTGACCCTCTCTCGGGTGGTTGTTGTAGTGTAGAAATAACTGTTCTACTGATCCTCTCTCGGCTGGTTGTTGTAGTGTAGAAATAACTGTTCTACTGATCCTCTCTCGGCTGGTTGTTGTAGTGTAGAAATAACTGTTCTACTGATCCTCTCTCGGCTGGTTGTTGTAGTGTAGAAATAACTGTTCTACTGACCCTCTCTCGGCTGGTTGTTGTAGTGTAGAAATAACTGTTCTACTGATCCTCTCTCGGCTGGTTGTTGTAGTGTAGAAATAACTGTTCTACTGATCGTCTCTTGGCTGGTTGTTGTAGTGTAGAAATAACTGTTCTACTGACCCCCCTCTCGGCTGGTTGTTGTAGTGTAGAAATAACAGTTCTACT
>JBAKBP010020601.1:0-42258 GCA_037953745.1 Lithodes maja | reverse complement strand
GTAGGGGTTAATAATCCAATAGGGTTGAGAGCCTCTCAAGTTCTAATTTATGGTAGTACCCTATGGTACAGTAGGGGTTAATAATCCAATAGGGTTGAGAGCCTCTCAAGTTCTAATTTATGGTAGTACCCTATGGTACAGTAGGGGTTAATAATCCAATAGGGTTGAGAGCCTCTCAAGTTCTAATTTATGGTAGTACCCTATGGTACAGTAGGGGTTAATAATCCAATAGGGTTGAGAGCCTCTCAAGTTCTAATTTATGGTAGTACCCTATGGTACAGTAGGGGTTAATAATCCAATAGGGTTGAGAGCCTCTCAAGTTCTAATTTATGGTAGTACCCTATGGTACAGTAGGGGTTAATAATCCAATAGGGTTGAGAGCCTCTCAAGTTCTAATTTATGGTAGTACCCTATGGTACAGTAGGGGTTAATAATCCAATAGGGTTGAGAGCCTCTCAAGTTCTAATTTATGGTAGTACCCTATGGTACAGTAGGGGTTAATAATCCAATAGGGTTGAGAGCCTCTCAAGTTCTAATTTATGGTAGTACCCTATGGTACAGTAGGGGTTAATAATCCAATAGGGTTGAGAGCCTCTCAAGTTCTAATTTATGGTAGTACCCTATGGTACAGTAGGGGTTAATAATCCAATAGGGTTGAGAGCCTCTCAAGTTCTAATTTATGGTAGTACCCTATGGTACAGTAGGGGTTAATAATCCAATAGGGTTGAGAGCCTCTCAAGTTCTAATTTATGGTAGTACCCTATGGTACAGTAGGGGTTAATAATCCAATAGGGTTGAGAGCCTCTCAAGTTCTAATTTATGGTAGTACCCTATGGTACAGTAGGGGTTAATAATCCAATAGGGTTGAGAGCCTCTCAAGTTCTAATTTATGGTAGTACCCTATGGTACAGTAGGGGTTAATAATCCAATAGGGTTGAGAGCCTCTCAAGTTCTAATTTATGGTAGTACCCTATGGTACAGTAGGGGTTAATAATCCAATAGGGTTGAGAGCCTCTCAAGTTCTAATTTATGGTAGTACCCTATGGTACAGTAGGGGTTAATAATCCAATAGGGTTGAGAGCCTCTCAAGTTCTAATTTATGGTAGTACCCTATGGTACAGTAGGGGTTAATAATCCAATAGGGTTGAGAGCCTCTCAAGTTCTAATTTATGGTAGTACCCTATGGTACAGTAGGGGTTAATAATCCAATAGGGTTGAGAGCCTCTCAAGTTCTAATTTATGGTAGTACCCTATGGTACAGTAGGGGTTAATAATCCAATAGGGTTGAGAGCCTCTCAAGTTCTAATTTATGGTAGTACCCTATGGTACAGTAGGGGTTAATAATCCAATAGGGTTGAGAGCCTCTCAAGTTCTAATTTATGGTAGTACCCTATGGTACAGTAGGGGTTAATAATCCAATAGGGTTGAGAGCCTCTCAAGTTCTAATTTATGGTAGTACCCTATGGTACAGTAGGGGTTAATAATCCAATAGGGTTGAGAGCCTCTCAAGTTCTAATTTATGGTAGTACCCTATGGTACAGTAGGGGTTAATAATCCAATAGGGTTGAGAGCCTCTCAAGTTCTAATTTATGGTAGTACCCTATGGTACAGTAGGGGTTAATAATCCAATAGGGTTGAGAGCCTCTCAAGTTCTAATTTATGGTAGTACCCTATGGTACAGTAGGGGTTAATAATCCAATAGGGTTGAGAGCCTCTCAAGTTCTAATTTATGGTAGTACCCTATGGTACAGTAGGGGTTAATAATCCAATAGGGTTGAGAGCCTCTCAAGTTCTAATTTATGGTAGTACCCTATGGTACAGTAGGGGTTAATAATCCAATAGGGTTGAGAGCCTCTCAAGTTCTAATTTATGGTAGTACCCTATGGTACAGTAGGGGTTAATAATCCAATAGGGTTGAGAGCCTCTCAAGTTCTAATTTATGGTAGTACCCTATGGTACAGTAGGGGTTAATAATCCAATAGGGTTGAGAGCCTCTCAAGTTCTAATTTATGGTAGTACCCTATGGTACAGTAGGGGTTAATAATCCAATAGGGTTGAGAGCCTCTCAAGTTCTAATTTATGGTAGTACCCTATGGTACAGTAGGGGTTAATAATCCAATAGGGTTGAGAGCCTCTCAAGTTCTAATTTATGGTAGTACCCTATGGTACAGTAGGGGTTAATAATCCAATAGGGTTGAGAGCCTCTCAAGTTCTAATTTATGGTAGCACCCTATGGTACAGTAGGGGTTAAGAATCCAATAGGGTTGAGAGCCTCTCAAGTTCTAATTTATGGTAGTACCCTATGGTACAGTAGGGGTTAATAATCCAATAGGGTTGAGAGCCTCTCAAGTTCTAATTTATGGTAGTACCCTATGGTACAGTAGGGGTTAATAATCCAATAGGGTTGAGAGCCTCTCAAGTTCTAATTTATGGTAGTACCCTATGGTACAGTAGGGGTTAATAATCCAATAGGGTTGAGAGCCTCTCAAGTTCTAATTTATGGTAGTACCCTATGGTACAGTAGGGGTTAATAATCCAATAGGGTTGAGAGCCTCTCAAGTTCTAATTTATGGTAGTACCCTATGGTACAGTAGGGGTTAATAATCCAATAGGGTTGAGAGCCTCTCAAGTTCTAATTTATGGTAGTACCCTATGGTACAGTAGGGGTTAATAATCCAATAGGGTTGAGAGCCTCTCAAGTTCTAATTTATGGTAGTACCCTATGGTACAGTAGGGGTTAATAATCCAATAGGGTTGAGAGCCTCTCAAGTTCTAATTTATGGTAGTACCCTATGGTACAGTAGGGGTTAATAATCCAATAGGGTTGAGAGCCTCTCAAGTTCTAATTTATGGTAGTACCCTATGGTACAGTAGGGGTTAATAATCCAATAGGGTTGAGAGCCTCTCAAGTTCTAATTTATGGTAGTACCCTATGGTACAGTAGGGGTTAATAATCCAATAGGGTTGAGAGCCTCTCAAGTTCTAATTTATGGTAGTACCCTATGGTACAGTAGGGGTTAATAATCCAATAGGGTTGAGAGCCTCTCAAGTTCTAATTTATGGTAGTACCCTATGGTACAGTAGGGGTTAATAATCCAATAGGGTTGAGAGCCTCTCAAGTTCTAATTTATGGTAGTACCCTATGGTACAGTAGGGGTTAATAATCCAATAGGGTTGAGAGCCTCTCAAGTTCTAATTTATGGTAGTACCCTATGGTACAGTAGGGGTTAATAATCCAATAGGGTTGAGAGCCTCTCAAGTTCTAATTTATGGTAGTACCCTATGGTACAGTAGGGGTTAATAATCCAATAGGGTTGAGAGCCTCTCAAGTTCTAATTTATGGTAGTACCCTATGGTACAGTAGGGGTTAATAATCCAATAGGGTTGAGAGCCTCTCAAGTTCTAATTTATGGTAGTACCCTATGGTACAGTAGGGGTTAATAATCCAATAGGGTTGAGAGCCTCTCAAGTTCTAATTGATGGTAGTACCCTATGGTACAGTAGGGGTTAATAATCCAATAGGGTTGAGAGCCTCTCAAGTTCTAATTTATGGTAGTACCCTATGGTACAGTAGGGGTTAATAATCCAATAGGGTTGAGAGCCTCTCAAGTTCTAATTTATGGTAGTACCCTATGGTACAGTAGGGGTTAATAATCCAATAGGGTTGAGAGCCTCTCAAGTTCTAATTTATGGTAGTACCCTATGGTACAGTAGGGGTTAATAATCCAATAGGGTTGAGAGCCTCTCAAGTTCTAATTTATGGTAGTACCCTATGGTACAGTAGGGGTTAATAATCCAATAGGGTTGAGAGCCTCTCAAGTTCTAATTTATGGTAGTACCCAATGGTACAGTAGGGGTTAATAATCCAATAGGGTTGAGAGCCTCTCAAGTTCTAATTTATGGTAGTACCCTATGGAACAGTAGGGGTTAATAATCCAATAGGGTTGAGAGCCTCTCAAGTTCTAATTTATGGTAGTACCCTATGGTACAGTAGGGGTTAATAATCCAATAGGGTTGAGAGCCTCTCAAGTTCTAATTTATGGTAGTACCCTATGGAACAGTAGGGGTTAATAATCCAATAGGGTTGAGAGCCTCTCAAGTTCTAATTTATGGTAGTACCCTATGGTACAGTAGGGGTTAATAATCCAATAGGGTTGAGAGCCTCTCTAGTTCTAATTTATGGTAGTACCCTATGGTACAGTAGGGGTTAATAATCCAATAGGGTTGAGAGCCTCTCAAGTTCTAATTTATGGTAGTACGCTATGGTACAGTAGGGGTTAATAATCCAATAGGGTTGAGAGCCTCTCAAGTTCTAATTTATGGTAGTACCCTATGGTACAGTAGGGGTAAATAATCCAATAGGGTTGAGAGCCTCTCAAGTTCTAATATATGGTAGTACCCTATGGTACAGTAGGGGTTAATAATCCAATAGGGTTGAGAGCCACTCAAGTTCTAATTTATCAATCAATCAATCAATCAATTATCTTTATTTCATAATATACATAATTTATATATACAGTATATTACATATGTTGCATTCAAGACCTTCAACTATTTAATAATAAAATGTAAAAATATTCACCTTAATTAAAAACAAAGTATTACAGTAGCAGTTAATTCATAAGACATATACTGCTGCACCAAGCTTTCTTAAGGAAATAAATCTTAAAAAGAGTATTTTAAAATACTATAACCACAGTAAAGAACATAACATATATTGTCCCCGTTGATAAATAGAATACAGTAATATATAAAACATTCTTTAAATAAAATCACCTGGCTTGACCAAGATTGTACACAGGCTCACGTCTCGGTTCATGTCTTTGAACCCATGTGATCCGAGATTGAACTATGTCTATTTCAGTGTGTGTAATATCAATATTATAGTCATCCTTGAAATAGTTTACAATACTAGGGATTAGGTATCCATTTTGCAAATAATGTATATTAAATTTTATAATAGGGATGTTAGATCGAAGCAGCCTGTGGTAATATCTTGAATGTATCAAAGCCAGGCGATGTCTCAGCAGTAGCTGATCGCATACCTCCGCCACCTCATGACTACTTGCGTATGTGGGAACGTTCAATATGCGTTTTAGTGCATTATTCATGGCTACGTTAAAAGTTTTATAAATTTGTGATGTTAAAACATTATGGTGCCACAAACTTAATCCATATTCTGGAGTGCAGTATGACTCAAAAAGATACATAAAAGTTTTAAAATCAACGAACTTAAAATCCCGTGATATAGAGTTAAAAGAAGCATAAAAGGATTTCAATCTAAGATCAACATCATCTCTGTCATGCAGATTTGAGGTTATGATGTGCCCCAAATATTTGTATGAAGTTACAACCTGAAGATTGTCATTACATAGAACAATATTATCAGTGTTTGGCTTTATATTCTTACTAATTATCATGCATTTTGTCTTGTTTTTGTTAATCTGTAATTTATGTTCATGTAGTTGTAGCAGCAGTTTACTGTAAATTCTTGCCATAGAAGTTTTAGAATGAGTTAATAATACTATGTCATCGGCGTATGCCATGATATTCAATCGTGTTACACCCAGAGTGCATCCTTCTTGCATATCTGTTATATTACTGATAATTTCGTCTATGTATAAATTAAAAAGAAATGGCGAAAGAACACCTCCCTGTCTCACCCCTCTCTCCACATGACAGAGACGACCATGACGTCCCTTCCACACCACATTAGCATATTGGTTCCGGAGGTAATGCATAACTAAAAATATTAAATCAACGGGGACATCCTTATCTAATAATTTGCATCCCATTTTAAAATGATCCACTCGATCAAATGCCTTGGAGAGATCGACAAAGGTAAGGAAACCAGACACACCCTTAGCCATATTATTATTCATTATTTCTTTTAACATGAATGTTGCATCCGAGGTTGAAGCACCCCTCCTAAATCCAAACTGTCTTGAGTTTATATTAACTTTTTCAGAAATGATATCCAGCAAGTGAAACTCCAACATTTTTAATATACATGAAGATTGCATCACCGGTCGATAGTTACTTGATTCAGTAGCATTACCTTTTCTATCTTTAATAATAGGTCTAATATTACCTAATAATAGCTTAGGTGGAAGATAACAATGTATAAGGCATGCATTGTAAAAAAATGAAATGTTGACTAGTAAATCATGCGAGGCATTTTTTAGTAAAGCGGAATGGATGCCATCTTGACCCACACCATCATTCAACTGTTTAATTGATCTCTCTATAGACACATATGAAACAGCAGTGTACATTTTACGTCTTGTAGACCACTCTCTCTTAAATTTATCCATAAAAAATGTTTTCATGTTCACTTCTTCACTAGGACTTTCCTTACTTAGGAATTTTTCAGTAAAAACACTTATAATATCATCTGGACTATTTTTACCGTCGATTACATTAGAAACTTTATCTTTTCCCTTTTTATTCCTTACATCTTTCCAGAATAGTTTCTTATTATATCTAAACTTGTCTGTAATAGCCTTGCAGATATGATGCTGTTCTTCTTGTTTACACTTCCTTAATTTATCTTTAAAACACTTTCTTGATTGAGTCATTTTAATAAAGTCCTGAGTATCCCGGTGCCTACCATTTCTAACCCAATTTAGAAAGTTTTCTCTTGCCTCTACATGTAATTGTTTTACCTCGGTATTCCAACCGGGAATAATCTTATATTTATTCAATTTTATCGTCTTCCTTTGGAACTTTGTAGAGGATTCATTAACTGCTGCACATAAAGAGTCATAAAATTTATCAACCCATTTTAGATGTTGCGGATCATGACATCCTAAAGTTGAACAAGATCTTACCGGGTGCTCTCTCCAGTTTTCTAATTCAGAAGTTATAAGTCGATCAATCTCTCCAAGCTCATTTGAGTTGAGTTTATTCCAATTTATATAAGAGTCATCATTGTGAATATCATGGCTGACCGAGTTACACATTGTTGGAGGAATATTGTTACCATGTATTTTTAGATTAGCAACAATTGGTAAATGATCTGATCCTATTACATCATTTAAAATAACTATACTATCAACTTTAATGTTGGGACATTCTCTACCGACGATATGGTCAAGCCATCTAGAGGCAGAGTTGCCATAACCTACAAATGTAAAAGAATCTTCTTGCAGTAATTTTACGTCAAAGCATTCTAAGGAATTATTATTAATAAAACTACTCAAACTCCTCCAGGCCCGTCCTGAGAGAGGATCAGCATTAAAATCTCCCATGTAAAAAATGGCATTAAAATTGTAATTTTCTAATACTTCTTCTAATGACGCTAAAGTTTGAAGATATCTCTGCAATGTGGAAATTTCCCATAAATCACTATTCAAATATATATTAACTAGTACAATATCATAGTTAAAAACTCTTATGCTAAAAATCATATAGTTTTTATAAACATCAATTTTCTGAATTTTAAAAATAGAGTTCTTTTTCCAAAGAATAGCCATACCTCCCTCAGGACGTCCTGCCATGGCAGACAACGCTCGATCTGAATATATTGCAGCTGATCCTACACTGTCATATTTCTCATTTATAAATTCTAATAATCCTAACTTATCTTCTGTAATAAAAGTTTCTTGCAAAAATAAAACGTCACAATCATTTTCAGTTAAACCACGAATCAAGTCAATATTCTTACGCAAGGAGCAACAGTTGTACGAACACATTCTTAAATCCAAACAATCCATTAAAAAGACAAACACAATAGGCTATTTACATTATGAGGCTCTTGAGGGGCTGTCCTTATTATCGTGATTTCTTTGTCTATTATAAAATTTGTCAACCATGATCTCTTCTGGCCAAAGCTCAGGATTGAATAGTTTATCTCTGTCACATAAATTAACTGTCACTTTAAAAGCATCAAATCTGTCTGATTTTATGTTTAATTTAGTTACATCTACTACATCTATTTGGATATTACTAGTTATATATTCTGTAATGGCCTCAGCAGTTGCATCTTTTTCCACCCTTCCAACAAAGACATCAACCAATCTCTTTGCAGCTTTAAAAGTTGTACTTACACCCTTTTTGTTCCCTGTGACACCCCCGAAGATTTTGCGTGTTTGGCGATTGTCCGTCCTTTTCTGAATCTTAGATTGAACCAGATTCCACGATAGTAGTAGTAGTAGTTGTAGTAGTAGTAGTAGTAGTTGTAGTAATAGTTGTTGTGGTAGTAGTAATTATTGTTGTAGTAGTTGTAGTAGTAGTTGTAGTAATAGTTGTTGTGGTAGTAGCGGTTATTGTTGTAGTTGTAGTAATAGTTGTTGTGGTAGTAGCGGTTATTGTTGTAGTTGTTGTGGTAGTAGTAGTAGTAGTAGTAGTAGTAGTAGTTATTGTTGTAGTAGTAGTAGTAGTTGTAGTAATAGTTGTTGTGGTAGTAGTAGTTATTGTTGTATTAGTAGTAGTAGTAGTTGTAGTAATAGTTGTTGTGGTAGTAGTAGTTATTGTGGTAGTAGTAGTTATTGTTGTAGTAGTAGTAGTAGTTGTAGTAATAGTTGTTGTGGTAGTAGTAGTTATTGTTGTAGTAGTAGTAGTAGTAGTAGTTGTTGTAGTAATAGTTGTTGTGGTAGTAGTAGTAGTTGTAGTAATAGCTGTTGTGGTAGTAGTAGTTGTAGTAATAGTTGTTGTGGTAGTAATAGTTGTTGTGGTAGTAGTAGTTGTAGTAATAGTTGTTGTGGTAGTAGGAGTAGTAGTAGTAGTAGTAGTAGTAGTAGTAGTTGTAGTAATAGTTGTTGTGGCAGTAGTAGTAGTAGTAGTAGTAGTAGTTATTGTTGTAGTAGTAGTAGTAGTAGTTATTGTTGTAGTAGTAGTAGTAGTTGTAGTAATAGTTGTTGTGGTAGTAGTAGTAGTAGTTGTAGTAATAGTTGTGGTGGTAGTAGTAGTAGTAGTTATTGTTGTAGTAGTAGTTTTAGTAATAGTTGTTGTGGTAGTAGTAGTTGTTGTAGTAATAGTTGTGGTAGTAGTAGTTATTGTTGTAGTAGTAGTTGTAGTTGTTGTAGTAGTAGTTATTGTTGTAGTAGTAGTTATTGTTGTAGTAGTAGTAGTAGTTGTAGTAGTAGTTATTGTTGTAGTAGTAGTAGTAGTTGTAGTAATAGTTGTTGTGGTAGTAGTAGTTATTGTTGTAGTAGTAGTAGTAGTAGTAGTAGTTGTAGTAATAGTTGTTGTGGTAGTAGTAGTAGTAGTTGTAGTAATAGCTGTTGTGGTAGTAGTAGTAGTAGTTGTAGTAATAGCTGTTGTGGTAGTAATAGTTGTTGTGGTAGTAGTAGTAGTTGTAGTAATAGTTGTTGTGGTAGTAGTAGTAGTAGTTGTTGTAGTAGTAGTAGTAGTAGTAGTAGTAGTAGTAGTAGTTGTAGTAATAGTTGTTGTGGCAGTAGTAGTAGTAGTAGTTATTGTTGTAGTAGTAGTAGTTATTGTTGTAGTAGTAGTAGTAGTTGTAGTAATAGTTGTTGTGGTAGTAGTAGTAGTAGTTGTAGTAATAGTTGTGGTAGTAGTAGTAGTAGTTTTGGTAGTAGTTGTAGTAATAGTTGTTGTGGTAGTAGTAGTAGTAGTAGTTGTAGTAATAGTTGTGGTAGTAGTAGTAGTAGTTTTGGTAGTAGTTGTAGTAATAGTTGTTGTGGTGGTAGTAGTAGTAGTAGTAAGTTAAATCACTTTATTTCGTAATATACAATTACATAACACAGTAAATATAACATTATACATAGTTACGACGCAGTTTTGATATTTTAACCCCTTCCGTTCCGACGACGTCTTTTGTACTTTATTCTGGTTACTATTAGACGGTTTTATTGAGTTTATAAAGGGTCTCCAGCAATTAACCCCTTCCGACATATGACGCAATTTTGAGCCTATTAGGGATACTTTAAAGCCTTAGTTACCATCAGGGGTATTTAGAAACCTTTAGTTTAGTTACTTCAACCTCTGCAGTTGTCTTTGAGTTAGCTGTGTTGAGCCTATTGGGGATACTTTAAAGCCTTTGTTACCATCAGGGGTATTTAGAAACCTTTAGTTTAGTTACTTCAACCTCTGCAGTTGTCTTTGAGTTAGCTGTGTTGAGCCTATTAGGGATACTTTAAAGCCTTTGTTACCATCAGGGGTATTTAGAAACCTTTAGTTTAGTTACTTCAACCTCTGCAGTTGTCTTTGAGTTAGCTGTGTTGAGCCTATTAGGGATACTTTAAAGCCTTTGTTACCATCAGGGGTATTTAGAAACCTTTAGTTTAGTTACTTCAACCTCTGCAGTTGTCTTTGAGTTAGCTGTGTTGAGCCTATTGGAGATACTTTAAAGCCTTTGTTACCATCAGGGGTATTTAGAAACCTTTAGTTTAGTTACTTCAACCTCTGCAGTTGTCTTTGAGTTAGCTGTGTTGAGCCTATTGGGGATACTTTAAAGTCTTTGTTACCATCAGGGGTATTTAGAAACCTTTAGTTTAGTTACTTCAACCTCTGCAGTTGTCTTTGAGTTAGCTGTGTTGAGCCTATTTGGGATACTTTAAAGCCTTTGTTAACATCAGGGGTATTTAGAAACCTTTAGTTTAGTTACTTCAACCTCTGCAGTTGTCTTTGAGTTAGCTGTGTTGAGCCTATTAGGGATACTTTAAAGCCTTTGTTACCATCAGGGGTATTTAGAAACCTTTAGTTTAGTTACTTCAACCTCTGCAGTTGTCTTTGAGTTAGCTGTGTTGAGCCTATTGGAGATACTTTAAAGCCTTTGTTACCATCAGGGGTATTTAGAAACCTTTAGTTTAGTTACTTCAACCTCTGCAGTTGTCTTTGAGTTAGCTGTGTTGAGCCTATTAGGGATACTTTAAAGCCTTTGTTACCATCAGGGGTATTTAGAAACCTTTAGTTTAGTTACTTCAACCTCTGCAGTCGTCTTTGAGTTAGCTGTGTTGAGCCTATTAGGGATACTTTAAAACCTTTGTTACCATCAGGGGTATTTAGAAACCTTTAGTTTAGTTACTTCAACCTCTGCAGTTGTCTTCGAGTTAGCTGTGTTGAGCCTATTGGAGATACTTTAAAACCTTTGTTACCATCAGGGGTATTTAGAAACCTTTAGTTTAGTTACTTCAACCTCTGCAGTTGTCTTTGAGTTAGCTGTGTTGAGCCTATTGGGGATACTTTAAAACCTTTGTTACCATCAGGGGTATTTAGAAACCTTTAGTTTAGTTACTTCAACCTCTGCAGTTGTCTTTGAGTTAGCTGTGTTGAGCCTATTGGGGATACTTTAAAACCTTTGTTACCATCAGGGGTATTTAGAAACCTTTAGTTTAGTTACTTCAACCTCTGCAGTTGTCTTTGAGTTAGCTGTGGGCAGAAAACTAATTTTGGAGAGGTAATTATAAGAGTGAGAGAACTCTATTTCTTATTGCTAATCTGGCAACCTCTGCGTCATACGAGTCTGAAAGGGTTAACAGGCTTTGAACTATCTCCCTTAACCCTTTACACTAACGCAGATCCTTCTTAAGGGAAGATTTCCACTGGAGGGATTGTTTTCTTGACTCCTTTCTCCCTCATGTTTAGCCCTATTGCTTTTCTAATTTTAAGACGTTCGCGTCATTATTTTGACGATTTTAAGAACTTTCGACCCATTTCCGTCAATTTTAAGACCTTTCGTGCCATTTAGGTGTCGATTTTATCCTGGCGAGCGATAGCGAGCCTGTAATATAAGAGGAACCGGCTTTCAGCCGGGACATTTTTCTACCGAAAAATGTACAAATTTATCTTGAAAGGGGGTCAAGGGAGTTTAATTTTAAGCTTGATGGAGGTCTAGGGAATAAACTAGATACCTCCCCTTAACCCTTTATACTAACACAGATCCTTCTTAAGCTGCACAGAATCGTCTACACATAGCCAGAATACAATTAGAAAGACGTCGCTGGTACAGAAGGGGTTAAGGGGGGGTCACCTGCTTTTTTGTTTCTCTTTCTCTCCTTTTTTCTCTTTCCCTGGCTTGTACCCATTCGGCCCCATTCAGCCAACTGTTGTAAGACGTTTATTCCCATCCAGTTGTCGATTTCTTCCTAGCGAGCGATAGCGAGCCAGCATTGTATGGAGAAATCCGGCTTCGCCAGAGAAATTTTTCTATCGAAAAATGTACAAATTTAGCTTGCTGTCAAAACAAAAATATATACAGTATATGCTGGCTCGCTACCGCTCGCCAGGAAAATATTGACTCCTGGATGAGGGTAAACGTCTTAAAATAGTAGGCTGAATGGGGCCAAATGGATACAAGCCAAAGAGAGAGGGAGAGAAAGAGTAAAAAGCGAGGTGGGCCCCCTTAACCCTCTGAGGATCATGACGCGTTTTAGCAGTTTCCTCAGGTTATTATTTGACGATTTTTTACAGCTTGGGAGAGACTTCTAGCAATCAATCTCAATAATCTATTTTATACAGCTTAGGAGAGACCTCTAGCAATCAATCTCAATAATCTATTTTATACAGCTTAGGAGAGACCTCTAGCAATCAATCTCAATAATCTATTTTATTATACAGCTTGGGAGAGACCTCTAGCAATCGATCTCAATAATCTATTTTTATATATTTCACTCCAACACCAAACACCTCCCAAAGAAATTAACCCCTTGAAGCTCTGACGCGTTTTAGCAGTATATTTTGGCTATCATTAGACGATTTTATGCGCTTAGGAAGGATCTGTGGGTATTAAAAGGGTAAAGAATCTCTCAATCAACTCTCTGACTTCCATATACCCTTCCTGATCTGAATAAAATCGTCTAATAATTACCAGAAAACAAAACAGAAATGCGTATTGGAGCTTGAAAGGGTTAATGAAAGCATGTGATCCACCGAGATTCGAACCTGGGTTACGACACAGAGATTGTATACACTAACCACTACACCATCATGACAGTTATAAGTACAGCACATAACTACGATTTATATCCGTTTATCGTATACTGGACATTAATCTAATCATGTATTACACAAAAATAATAAAATAGAGTAAAATAGAAAACAAATAAGAAAAGTGGGGATTGGGCCTGAGCATATAGATAGATAGATAGATTGGGCCTGAGCATATAGATAGATAGATAGATTGGGCCTGAGCATATAGATAGATAGATAGATTGGGCCTGAGCATATAGATAGATAGATAGATTGGGCCTGAGCATATAGATAGATAGATAGATTGGGCCTGAGCATATAGATAGATAGATAGATTGGGCCTGAGCATATAGATAGATAGATAGATTGGGCCTGAGCATATAGATAGATAGATAGATTGGGCCTGAGCATATAGATAGATAGATAGATTGGGCCTGAGCATATAGATAGATAGATAGATTGGGCCTGAGCATATAGATAGATAGATAGATTGGGCCTGAGCATATAGATAGATAGATAGATTGGGCCTGAGCATATAGATAGATAGATAGATTGGGCCTGAGCATATAGATAGATAGATAGATTGGGCCTGAGCATATAGATAGATAGATAGATTGGGCCTGAGCATATAGATAGATAGATAGATAGATTGGGCCTGAGCATATAGATAGATAGATAGATTGGGCCTGAGCATATAGATAGATAGATAGATTGGGCCTGAGCATATAGATAGATAGATAGGGCCTGAGCATATAGATAGATAGATAGATTGGGCCTGAGCATATAGATAGATAGATAGATTGGGCCTGAGCATATAGATAGATAGATAGATTGGGCCTGAGCATATAGATAGATAGATAGATAG
Source organism: Lithodes maja (assembly GCA_037953745.1). Taxonomy (NCBI): domain Eukaryota; kingdom Metazoa; phylum Arthropoda; class Malacostraca; order Decapoda; family Lithodidae; genus Lithodes; species Lithodes maja. The sequence continues at coordinate 28,523 of JBAKBP010020601.1, read as the reverse complement.
ATTGGGCCTGAGCATATAGATAGATAGATAGATTGGGCCTGAGCATATAGATAGATAGATAGATAGATTGGGCCTGAGCATATAGATAGATAGATAGATTGGGCCTGAGCATATAGATAGATAGATAGATTGGGCCTGAGCATATAGATAGATAGATAGATTGGGCCTGAGCATATAGATAGATAGATAGATTGGGCCTGAGCATATAGATAGATAGATAGATTGGGCCTGAGCATATAGATAGATAGATAGATTGGGCCTGAGCATATAGATAGATAGATAGATAGATTGGGCCTGAGCATATAGATAGATTGGGCCTGAGCATATAGATAAATAGAAGGTACGATAATCTTCAAGGACACTACATCCGCCTTATTAGAAACAATTTATTAGGGAAACTTGGGACCAATAGACTCGCCATATTTTTCTCATTATAGTCCGCATGGAGGAATTTCATTATCGACACTTGAAAAAACCCGATTTCACAGAAAAATACACCAAAAATCTGTCAAAGATGTCAAATAGCGGGGGTGTGGGGGCGGCAGCCCCCACCCATAATACTAGGATAGGTTAGGTAAGGTTGTTAGGTTAGGCTAATGTCCTTTCAAAGGGGTATAGCCTAGGCTAGGCTAGTAAACACTAGAATAGCCTATACCCGGTCAGAGGTAAGAAGAAGAGTCCTGCTGTATTCTCCTTGAATGCTACCGAATGTACAATCGCGCTAATAAGTCATGTCTCGGCACCAACTATATTTTGATCAATAATTAGTATCGGCAATATCTAAGCTCCATTTCTTCATATCGAGTGAAATATACAAACATGTTCCTACACTTACCCACCCTATTCAACATCTGACAGACATTAATACAGCACAGAGCAAGCCAAACATAATGACAGCTGGGACATAACTTATTAGCGCGACTGTACTACACCCAACCGTACTTATGAATAGCATAATGGTTAAGTGAGATCTATCTTGAAGGGGGGTCTAGGGGGGTGTTTTTCTTGAAGGGGGGTCTAGGGGGTGTTTATCTTGAAAGGGGGTCTAGGGGGTGTTTTTTACAGCTTAATGGAGGTCTAGGGCACAAACTAAAATCCTCCCCTTAAGGGGAGGTTTTTAGTGTGTTTCCTAGACTTCCATCAAGCTTGAAATTACACCCCCTTGAACCCCTTTCAAGATAAATTTGTACATTTTTCGGTAGAAAAATGTCCCGGCCGAAGGCCGATTCCTCTTAAATTACAGGCTCGCTATCGCTCGCCAGGATAAAATCGACACCTGAATTGCACGAAAGGTCTTAATATGGGGTGAAAGTTCTTAAAATCGCTAAACTAATGGGGCAAACGTTTTATAATATCAAAAGCAATGGGGCTACACATGAGGGAGAAAGGAGTCACGAAAAAATCCCTCGAGTGGATATCGCCCCTTAATTAACACTATAAAGAAATTACCTTGGTAAGTCGAGTGCGCTTCCAACCCCAACACTTGAAAGAGAAGCAAGCCAATAAGACCGTAGGAGACTATCTTGAGAGGATCCATGCTGCTACTACTGCTACGCCCTCCCTCAACCAACACCGGTCTAAGACTGAAGTAGCAAAATAAATACAAGCTCTTATAGCCTATATGGGGGGACGGAGTTACCAAATCCAGATCGTAAATAAAAGGTCGAAAATCGCTCGAATAATGCCACAATCTCTATAATATCGCTCGAAAAGGCCTCAAGTTTCCAGAATATCATCGCTAGATTTCACGTCGCTTCATGTCAAAAGGTGCCTCTCTATGGAAGGAAATATACCTCAAGATCTAACGGGAAAGTAGCTAAATTGGCAACCCTAGTGGGGGAAAGGGGGGGGGGGGGGGGCGGATCCTTCAAAGCATATCAGTTTTTGCACGGGTTTAAGTTATCCTCTTCTTGGTCCAAGGAGAGTCTTTTTTTTTTTTTTTTTTTTTTACCTCCCCTGTGTTCGCTCCATTAGTTTGTAGATGTTAAGACCCTTCATCTCATTAGTTTGTCAATATTAAGACGCTTCACTCCGTTTAAGTGTCGATATTGAGACGCTTCACTCCGTTTAAGTGTCGATATTGAGACGCTTCACTCCGTTTAAGTGGCGATATTAAGACGCTTCACCCTATTCAAGTGTCGCTATTTTCTAGGCAGCACCATCCTTTCAACACATCCCCACACCCTAGAGTGAACCGTTTTCCCAGTCAACATCCACTCCACAAATAATATCTGGAATTCGCTCCCTCAATCCATCTATCCCTCATGTAATGACTTAAGGGGATGGTTCACTTTATTATTAATTATTATTTGTCTAGTTTCCTCCGTAGACCTCCAAACTTAAAAAAAAAAAAAAAAAAAAAAAAAAAAAAAAAACAGCCCCTGGATCTCCCTTCAAGATATATTTGTACATTTTTAGGTTGAAAAATGTCCAGGCCGAAGGCCGGTTCCTCCTAAGTTACAGGCTCGCTATCGCTCGCCAGGAAAAATCTACACCTAAATGACACGACAAATCTTAAGATTGACAAAGAAAATTGGCGAAAGGTCTTAGAATCGCCAAACTAATGGGCTGAACGTCATAAAATTTGAAAGCTAATGGGGCTAAACACGAGGGAGAAAGTGGTCCAGAAAACCGGCCCATGTCCCCTTAAACTGCACCAAGCTCCGTGTGCCCAGACAATATGACTCAAACGTACCTTGGATTTGATGTGTTGAAAGGAGGGTGCCGCCTAGAAAATATCGACACTTGAACGGGGTGAAGCGTCTTGAGGGGAGACAGACCGTTTGTTTGGTCTATTAAATAATGTATTCATGTATATTTTTTAGTGTCCTCCCTAGACCTCCATCAAGCTTAGAAAAACACTCCCTAGACACCCCCCCCCCCCCCCCCTTTTAAGATAAATTTGTACATTTTTCGGTAGAAAAATGTCCCGGCCGAAGGCCGATTCCTCTTAAAATTGCAGGCTCGCTAGCGCTCGCCAGGAAAAAATCGACACCTAAATGGCACGAAAGGTCTTAAAATTGACAACGAAATGGGGCGAAAGGTGTTAAAATCGCCAAACTAATGGGACGAACGTCTTATCTCAAAACTAGTGGGGCTAAAAAGCGAGTCTAAACATTAGGGAGAAGGGGGTCCAGAAAAACGGTCTATCTATCTATTGCCTGACGCCGTAATCCCCGAAGGGGTGGCCACGAACGAACCGCCCCCATGCACCTCTGTCCCCAGTCAGTCGACGCCTCCCCTTAATTTCGCCACTCTCTACACTCTTTCAAATGGGGGGGGGGGGAGGCACTCGTCACAGTCAGTTTTGTCTTTTGTCTCCTTCTTACACATAGACAAGAATAAAACAAATACACACACGAACAAAATTAATCTATTATACAACACGGCTACGGAGACATTGGGAAGACCAGACCAAGGTGTATAGAGTTGGAATATATATTATCTACACTCGGTCCAAAAAGTATCTGCACCCCTACCCTGATAATCTGGTGTGTACGGCTTGGTAGTATAGGTCGTAGGTCGTAGGTAGTAGGTAGTATAGGTAGATAGTAGTATAGATGGATATAGCTACAGGTAGATATGCAAACCCTACCAAGCTGTACACACCAGATTTGTTTGCAGATAATTTTTGGACCGAGTGTTGTCAGATATTTCACAAGGTTTCGAAATTGACTAATACTTTGAGGGATAAGCACTTTTCCCAGTAACTATAAAGATACCAATCAAAAATGTTAAGCGCAAACCACTGGAATCTATGACAACACTTAATACCCCCGATTGTACGGTCGCGCTAATAAGTCATGTCCCAGCTGTCATTACGTTTGGCTCGCTCTGTGCTGTATTAATGTCTGTCAGATGTTGAATAAGGGGGGGTAAGTGTAGGAACAGGTTTGTATATTTCACTCGATATGAACAAATGCAGCTTAGATATTACTGATACCAATTACTGATCAAAACATACTTGGTGCCGAGACATCACTTATTAGCGTGATTGTACGATCGGGGATATTAAATGTTGTCATAGATTCCAGTGTTTTTCGCTCAACAAGTGTTATTGGTATCTTTATAGTTACTGGAAAAAGTGCTTATCCCTCAGAGTATTAGTCAGTGTCCGAAACTCTGGGAAATATCTGACAACACTATTAACCCGTACATCTATCTATCTATCTATCTATATGCTCAGGCCCAATCCCCATTTTGGGGGTAGCCGACTCAAGACAGAGCAAGAACAGGGAAAACACAAAAAACAACATAAAACAACAAATAAACACAGATAAAAAACACAAACTCACACACATCCAGGTCACCCAGGAGAAGACCCAGAGACCAGGGTCACCAAGGTCACTCCAGCACTCCCGTACATGCTCAGAATAATATGCAGGATTCGAAACTGCATAATAAATCGTAGGCTTGTGCATATTTCTTTAACTGTCATGATAGCGTAATGCATAAGTGCGCGGAATTTCGGTGTGAGTATCCTGGGTTCGAGTCCTTGGAGTGCCACATGTATTTGTTGATTTCATTAACCCCTTCTGTACCGACATGTATTTTTAATTTTATTCTAGCTTTATTTAGACGATTTTGTGCAGTTCAAGAAGAATCGGTGGTAGAAAAAAAAAGGTTGAGTGAGATAGTTCGAGCTTGTTAATTGCTGGAGTCACATTTTAAACTGAATTAAATCGTCTAATAGTAGCCCGAATAAAGTTAAAAAGACGTGGCCGGTACAGGAGAGGTTAAGGGGAGGTATTTAGTTTGTTCCCTAGACCTCCATCAAGCTTAAAATCACACCCCCTTGAGTCCCTTTCAAGATATATTTGTACATTTTTCGGTAGAAACATTTCCCGGCCGAAGGCCGGTTCCTCTTAAATTACAGGCTCGCTATCGCTCGCCAGGATAAAATTGACACCTGAATGGCACGAAAGGTCTTAATATGGGGTGAAAGTTCTTAAAATCGCTAAACTAATGGGGCAAACGTTTTATAATATGAAAAGCAATGGGGCTAAACATGAGGGAGAAAGGGGTCAAGAAAAAAATCCCTCAAGTGGAGATCTCCCCTTAATTGAGTCTTAGAGGTGAAGTTGGTTGGCGGAAACAAAACATAATAAACAAAATATTTATGAACCTTGTTGTCTATAGACCTTGGGCCAGTCATCCGGGGCGTGATATGTCAAAGGAGTACAAAGGAAATCAAGCAACAACAGGTCTAGTGACCCTTCTAGGCTGCTTGTCCTCCAACACACTGAGGATCAAGTGTCCAAACAGTGGTTTAGAGTGGGTAAGGGAACATTGGAAAGGGAACTACTGCCCTGGAACTAATGTCCGTGGCAGGATTAGGAAGTTAGTAGGGGACAGATGGGTTCGTAACTGAGGGGAGGATAAAATAAAGTTATTCATTTACAAACGCAGTCAGTCGCGGGTTTGATGCGAGATATTTGTCTAAGCGAAGTTTAAATGAATCAAAGGTGCTGCAGTCTATGTCGTGAGAGCAAGTTGCTTTATATAGTCCATGAGCCAGGCCAGATATCGGTACCACCTGGGGTGACTAAACACGAATGGTACTAAAATGTTTATAGAGTGACTGTAAGTACATTAAGATATGATAGCCTTCTCGCACTGGTAGCTTAGTCTAATTTTTTTGATGCAATAGGGGCGCTACCCAAAAATAAAGATTTTTAGCGTGACGCTCGGCGTTTTCCTCATTTTCTTTAAAATCCTTCACACAATCATCGCGAAACTTTGAACACCTATGTAGAATTATATTCTCTACCAGAGTTGTTCCTAGGTATTTTTCAAATTTCCTCATATTTCGGAATATACTCTATATTTTGGGTATTTTCCTCTAAATCTAGAATAAATCCTTAAATATGGGGAACATTGAAAAATATATTCTAACAGCTCTTGTAGCTTATTTGATTCTCTACAAGAATTATTCCGATGTGTATTTCAAGTTTCTCCATATTTAGGGGTTTATTTCATATTTGGGGATTTTTGGTTATATTTTGGGGATAATTTATTATTGGAAGGAGCAAACATATGTAGAGTGGTTTCCATGTAATGTGTTTGTTTGTTCATGGTTTAATGGTGATATTTTTTGCAGGTGTGTGTCGACTGTTTGACGGCAGGATGGAACCATCTGCGAGGAAGAGAGCACGGATCGACTGTATCATCCACTGCTCTGATGATGACAGCGATGCTCTGCTGTCACCACAGGATTTGGACTCCTGGAACACATTGCTCAGGGCTGCAGAAATCAGGCAGCATGATCCAGTCCTGGAAGCAGCCAAGGGCCTTGAAGAAGGAGGAATACCACACATACATTATCACCGTAAATGTCGTAGTCTCTTTACAATGAAGAAGTCACTGGATTCTATCCTTGCCAAGGGTGTCAAGATAGAATCAGCAAGCGTCGACCCCAGGAGGAGGGCATCAAGGGATGCCCCTAGTACTAGCAGGGTGTATGCCAAAGGATGTATCTTCTGCGAGAAGTCAAGCAAGTACATAAAAACAACAAAGACAAGGGAGCCACTCATACAGTGTGTTGAGCTACGAGCAGATGAGAAGATTCGCAGAGCAGCAATAAGGAAACTCAACCAGAGAATCCTTGGTTTAGTTAGCAGAGACCTTGTTGCTGCAGAGGGTCACTACCACAAGTCGTGCTACAAACTCTTCACAAAAGATGATTTCCCAGCGGCCGCCAGGTCGGGTGCAGGTGAAAATCAGGAAGAAAGCGAGGAAGCACGCTACGAAGAGGTTGAGACAGAAGCCCTCGAGGAACTCTGCTTGTATATAAGGACCAAATTATTCCCCAACCCAGAGGTACTGCCTATGACAAACCTCACATCTAGGCTTGAGAGATCCATGATGTCCCGTGGTATTATCCAACTGAAACCAGCGACAAAGAAACATGTTCGCCGAAAGATTGAAACCGAGTTTGGAGAATCACTACGCTTTGTCCCAGATGAGAAAGGAAAGCTTCTAATCTATCCACGCAGCCTCTCAATGGACGACCTTGCCCGGCAAGCACACAAAATGGCAAAAGACCTGCAAGAAGCAAGAGCAGCTAACTCTGAAGATGTCTTAACCAAAGCAGGAATGCAGCTGAGGAATGAGATCAATAAACAAGATGTGAGTCAGCCATGGCCTCCCGATACAGATCAGAATGTCATTCCTGCAGCAGTCACTCAATTCCTGCACACCCTGCTGACAGGAGAGTGTGAGTGTGAAACTCCCTCTGAAAGAGCTCAACGTCTTGCCACTTCCTTTGGCAGTGACTTGGTCTTTGCTGTTACCAGTGGCAAGACAAAACCACCCAAGCACGTACTGCTGACCAATGCTGTAAAGTCTTTGACAGGAAACACAGAACTGATCCGAACTCTGAATCGTCTTGGTCACTGTGTGTCTTACTCAATGTTTGAGGAGATCGATACAGCCCTTTGTATCCAGAAGCTGGAATGCTCAAAGGATGACATTCCACTGCCAGCAAACATCTACCCTGGTGTGTTCACAACCCTGGCCTGGGATAACATTGACCGACTTGAAGAGACCCTAAGTGGAGCAGGTACTTCTCATAGAGTCAATGGCATTGCTGTCCAGTCCAAGGTTGCAGGCTCTGTGCCAGAGAAAGTCCTGCCAGAGATTACCAAGTCCAAGATAAGAAGCATCACTCAGACATCATCAATGCTGCTCACTAACATCAGAATGAAGCCACGCTCACAAGACCATGCCAAGGAGGCTATCTTAAAGGCTGACAGGAACCTATTTGGCCAGATGATCCTTGTTGCCGAGAACAGAAAGCTCAAAATGAGTGATGTCTTGGCTCATCCCCTTGGGCCTTTGCCTTGGGCACTTGCCAGCGGTGATGGGTCTCTCCGCAAGACCAACAAGGCTGCCCTAGCAAAGGAGTTAGAGAGGAATGTTTCTCCTGCAGAAGTGATACCCGAGCCCTCTGCTACCATAATTGATGGGATGAGCCTGGTCCACAAACTGAAGGGAAACGACAAAACTTTTTCACAGCTTGCAGGTACAGCACTGAGTCACGCTGTTCATGAAGGTGCTAAGAGCAGGCGCATTGATGTTGTGTTTGATATCTACAAGGAGACATCCATCAAGGATGCAGAACGAGCCAAAAGAAGTGCAGGCACAGGAATTCATTTCAAGAACATTCAACCTGGGCACAACATCCAGCAGTGGAGAAAGTTACTCGGTAGTTCCTCCAACAAGGCAAGTCTTATCAAGTTCTTGGTAGAAGAATGGAAGGCACCACAGCACAGGGAGAAGCTCAAGGACAAGGAGCTGTATGTCACATGTGAGCAGCGCTGCTTCAAGATCACCAAAGAGCAGTGGGAAGAGGCTCCTGAGCTTAAGTCAACTCAAGAAGAAGCAGACACACGCCTTCTTCTCCATGCACTTCATGCAGCAGAATCTGGGAACAAGTCTGTCATCATCACTGCAGAAGATACAGACGTCATGGTGTTGTGTCTTGGCATGTGCCACAAGATCCCATCCCATCTGTTCCAGAAGTGCGGGACGAAGAACCGGACAAGATTCCTGGATATCACCACACTGAGCCGCACACTGGGAGGCAGCGTGTGTGATTCATTGATTGGTATGCATGCCTTTACAGGCTGTGATACCGTCAGTGCATTCGCTGGCCGAGGGAAGATGACGACACTCAAGCAGGTGAAGATGGACAAGACATACCAGGATGCTTTTCACGAACTTGGACGCTCATGGGAAGTGTCTCCTGAACTCTTTGAGAAGCTACAGGAAATCACCTGCCACATGTACCTACCATCTACCCACACAACTAAGGTAAACAAGCTTCGGTATGAGCTGTTCTGTGCAAGACGTGGAGAGGTAGAGTCAAGTCAACTCCCTCCTTGTGAGGACTGCCTCTTCATGCATGCACTGCGTGCAAACTACCAGGCTGCGATCTGGAGGAGAAGTCTTCAGAGCCAGCCATTTGTTGCGAACCCAACAGACTGCGGTTGGATGACAGATGAGGACGGTAAGCTTGCCGTCAACTGGATGCGAGGCTCACCAGCACCAGATGCTGTTATGCAGCTACTGTCTTGCAAGTGTGTGCGGTCATGCGAACTCCCTAAGTGTACTTGCCTCAGCAATGGTCTAAAATGCACGGACATGTGCAGGTTACAGACATGTCAGAACACGGCTATTGAAGAAGAGCCGGTGGCACAACAGTCAGATTCCGAGTCTGATGTAGATGATATTTAGGAGTAGTAATTTGCCATAATAGTATGTACAAGCCCATGGCATGCTTAGTGTGTATTTACAGGACTTGTATTAAATGTGACAATTACTATATGCATTTTGTTGACATTTAGGCATTCCTGTCCCCAAATTTGACATTTTAAAACATTTCGGAATTTTCGGTAGGATATGTCTATTCAAGAAGTGATAACGACCATTAAGCTACCAATGTGCAAGGGCTATCATATCAAAACATAAACTAGAGACATGTAGCAAGCTAAAAACACCTAAGAGAATTAGTCACCCCGGGTGGTACCGATATCCCAAAATTCGGGTCTTGGCTCATGGACTAATAGGTTTTAGGGAAGTTTGCGTGGAGTCCCGATATCTTTACCATGAAGTCTCTCTCTCTCTCTCTCTCTCTCTCTCTCTCTCTCTCTCTCTCTCTCTCTCTCTCTCTCTCTCTCTCTTGGCGTCCAGGCCATAATAATAAGCCCAAATGGTGGAATAAAGATATTTCAAACTGCCTGCTTGCTAAAAAATTTGCTAATGATAGATTAAAATCCTCACAAAATGACGAAGAACGGGTGAAATTTGTAGAGCTACGACGCAAAGCCAAAAAGTTAATTAAGCAAAGTAAAAAGACCTTAGAGTTACATATTGCGAATCAAAGTAAAACAAACCCGAAAGAATTCTATAGTTATATCAGAAAGAAAAAAGTAGTTACTTCAACTGTTGGACCGTTAGTCGATGAAAAAGGAGAATACACCAAAGACGAAGTACAAATGAGTAATGCCCTCAATACCTTCTTTGCATCAGTTTTTACAACCGAAGACCTCAGTGATATCCCTACACCATCGCCGATTCAGATTGATAATTCAGATGTTCTAAGCAATATCACCGTTACAGAGAGAGAAGTATTGAATTGTTTAGATAAACTCAAAGTAAATAAAACGCCAGGACCTGATACAATCTCGCCTAGAGTTCTAAAGGAAGCTAAGAATGAGCTCTCCAAACCACTGACATTACTATTCAATAAATCCTTGCAGTCTGGAACTATGCCTGATCAGTGGAAGCTAGCCAACGTAACACCGATATTCAAAAAAGGCAGCAAATCTCTACCCAGTAACTATCGTCCAATTAGCTTAACCTCAGTTGTATGTAAAATGCTAGAAACGGTCATACGAGACAGACTCGTAAATCACTTAGAGGAAAATAACATACTTAAAGATACTCAACACGGCTTTCGTAAAAAACGTTCCTGTTTAACAAACCTCTTAGACTTCTTCCACGATATCCTCAACCTCTACGATGAGAGTAAAGCTGTAGATATTATATACCTTGATTTTCAAAAGGCCTTTGACAAAGTTCCCCACAAACGTTTACTGCTAAAACTAAAAGCGCATGGAATACAAGACGGTGTGTTGAAATGGATAGAAAATTGGCTCAACAACAGAAAGCAAAGAGTAGTCATAAACGGTAAGGCATCTAAATGGACCAATGTAAGTAGCGGGGTACCCCAGGGATCGGTACTAGGACCAATTCTCTTTCTAATTTACATCAACGACATAGATGAGGGTCTCACCTGCACAATCTCAAAATTTGCTGACGATACAAAAATTGCAAATAGCGTACTCTCAAAAGAACAAGTTGACGATATGCAACACAATCTAGATAAATTGTCATGTTGGGCCCAAATTTGGCAAATGAGTTTCAATGCGGATAAATGTAAAGTACTACATGTCGGATACCTAAATGAGAAAGCAAACTATTCGATGAATGGCACTCAGCTTAAGAATGTAAACAGAGAAACTGATCTGGGAGTAACAATATCGAGTAACCTAAAACCGAGTCAACAATGTTCAGAAGTTGTTAAGAAGGCAAACAAAATAATTGGCTTTATAGGCAGGTCATTTGAGCATAAATCCAAAGAAGTTATCCTAACCCTTTACAATTCCTTAGTCCGCCCTCTTCTGGAATACTGCGTTCAATCCTGGTGCCCTTATTACCAAAAAGATATAAACAAGCTAGAACGAGTTCAACGTAGAGTTACCAAAATGATACCTAGCCTAAAGAACAAACCATACGAAGAGCGTCTTAGAGAATTAAATCTATTTCCTTTAACCCAGCGCAGATTAAGAGGCGACTTAATTCAAGTGTTCAAAATCATCAAAGGCATCGACAATATGAACTGTAGTAAGTACTTCACTATCGACCAATCTAATTACACACGGGGAAACGGTTGCAAAATTATTGGTAAATCTTTTAACTCGCACGAATCTAAGAATTTCTTCTTCAATCGAGTTGTCAACTTGTGGAATGGGCTTCCCCGAAACGTTATAGACTGCAGCACCGTTGATTCATTTAAATTCCGCCTAGACAAATATCTCGCATCAAACCCGCGACTGACTGCGTTTGTAAATGAATAACTTTATCCTCCCCTCAGTTACTAACCCATATGTCCCCTACTAACTTCCTAGTCCTGCCACGTTAGTGGCAGGGCAGTAGTTCCCTTTCCAATGTTCCCTTACCCACTCTAAACCACTGTTTGGACACTTGATCCTCAGTGTTTTGGAGGACAAGCAGCCTAGAAGGGTCACTAGATCTGTTGTTGCTTGATTTCCTTTGTACTCCTTTATCTCTATCTCTATCTCTATCTCTATCTCTCTCTCTCTCTCTCTCTCTCTCTCTCTCTCTCTCTCTCTCTCTCTCTTTATCTCTCTATCTCTCTCTCTCTCATAACAATAGTGTATGTACGTACACACCCTATAGCTGGGGGTGGCCGACTCGAGACAGAGCCAGAACAGAAACAACATTTAGAATTCCAATTCCTAGAGTACGGGACCACTTTCGTGTTCCCTCGTCCCTCTCTCTGTCTCGTCTAGTAAGTGAGTTTTTCAAGGGGAGGAGGATTCCTAGCCTCCCACCCCCGAAGTAGGAAAAGAGACAGATAGAAACGGCTAGGGTTGGGTAGAGGATGCCAAACCTCACTCTGGACAGGACCAGCCCTCACCCAATATTATTAAAATAGTAAGAACACTAATAATAATAATTAATATTATAAATAATATTGATTGTTATTATTACTATATACAGATAATAATAATAATAATAATAATATTAATAAAACTAAATATAGCCAAAACAAATGAGAAAAGAATAAATAACGCATTAAATATAAAAGTAACCATTTAGAATATTATGAACAAAAATGTCTACACGTCTGACACAAGGGAGAAAATTACCTCAAGTTTCAAGGTCACTTAGACAGTTTTTTTTTTTTTTTTTTTTTTTTTTTTTTTTTGTTTTTTATCCCTGTCTCCAACCGCTGCTGGGCTAGCTATCTGCGTTGGTTTGCTGGTTTATATTTAACACTTAAGGGAGCCCACCTCGCTTTTTTGCTTTTTCTCTCTCTTTGGCTTGTATCCATTCGTCCCCAATCGGCCTACTGTTTTAAGACGTTTACCCCCATTCAGGTGTCAATATTTCCTGGCGAGCGATAGCAAGCCAGCATATATGTATATTTGTTTTGACAGCAAGCTAAATTACATTTTTCGATAGAAAAATTACTCCGGCGAAGCTGGATTTCTCCATACAATGCTGGCTCGATATCGCTCGCCAGGAAGAAATCGACACCTGGATGGGGATAAACGTCTTAAACCAGTTGGCTGAATGGGGCCGAATGGATACAAGCCAGGTGTTGATATAGGTTAATTAAGTGCACACATAACATATATACAGAGTGTACACATGCCTTAATCATATTGCAACATACACACACATGTACTTTCAGGGCAATACCACCATTGTTTCATGTGCCATGTTAATGTACAGTAGTCTTTAGTAGCGGCAACGTTGCACCAAATTATATCCGGCAACGTTGCACATGTTTCCCTCAGTAAAACACCGGTAAGTGCCCCGCAGCTCTGTATTTCTTTGGCTAATATAAGTACGGTGGCGCTAATAAGTCATGTCCCAGCTGTCATTACGTTTGGCTTGCTCTGTGCTGTATTAATGTCTGTCAGATGTTGAATAGGGTGGGTAAGTATAGGAACATGTTTGTATATTTCACTCGATATGAAGAAATGAAGCTTAGATATTGCTGATACCAATTATTGATCAAAACATACTTGGTGCCCAGACATCACTTATTAGCGCGACTGTACCTACAAACTTACCCGTGAACTTTTATTCTACATCCTTGTGCAAGAAAGGATTATCAAGGTTGCTGTCGCTACACATGGCAACCATCCACCACCAGGGAAAGAGAGGAAAGGAGAGAAAGATAAAAAACAAAAGCCGGTGCTCCCCCTTCAGAAAAACAATACTAAGAACCAAACGTAGCCGACTGGATGTACTGAGAGATATTACCAGGATGTATGCGTGTGTGTGTGTGTGTGTGGGTGTAGGTGTGACTGTATTCATGCGTGTGGGTGTGGGTGTGTTGGTGTGGGTGGGTGTGTGTGTGTGTATGGGTGGGTGTATGTACGTGAGTGTTACTCAGTTACTTGTTCGTCAAGGGGAATCCACGCAATGCGAGCTAAGCTCATTATTATCGCGCCTCCTTAACTGGGAATGTATTGCGTGAAATGCATGTTAAGTGTTTTATGTACTGTTGGAATGGCCGTGGATGTGTGTGTAGTCTGTATTTAGCCAATTGGCGACATCGGAAACGAAGGCTTAGGGTGGATCTGTTTGGTACCATTCTCACTATAGACGGTACCGTCTCGCCCGAAGGCTTAGGTAGCCATCAGCTTAGGTGAACCATATGATACCCATCTCGCCTTGTACCATTTTTGCCAACCCCAGATGGGACGTCACAACGTCGTCCACTTATTCCAGGTACCTATTTACAGCTAGGTGAACTGAGGCTAACACATGAAAGGAGACAAGCCCAATTTGTCTCCGCCCGGTCTGGGATTGAACCCCCGACCCCTCGTGTGTGAGACGAGAGCTCTACCTACTAGGCTACGGGCTGTGGGGGTGGGTGGGTGTGTGTGTGTGAGTGAGAGAGAGAGACAGACAGACAGACAGACAGAAACAAAAAATAGAGAGAGAGTAACAAACCGGTCTACCCAAGTTGACATCTGACCCAGTTTAACTGCAGGGGATTACCAAGAACTGCAGGGATTACCAAGAACTGCAGGGGATTACCAAGAACTTCCCTGTGGTTCCGAGATATTATAGGACAAATCTGTTGGTGGTAGTTTTTGCGGCGGGAGTTTGAGGCGTTGTTGTTATTGTCTTGTGTTGGGTATTTCATGGGAGGGGGGGGGGAGAGGGGGGTGTACTTGGGGTAGGCTTGAGTGGAATATAAGTGGGTTTGTGAATGTGTTGATATGTAAATACAAACTCATTAAATCTCTCTCTCTCTCTCTCTCTCTCTCTCTATATATATATATATATATATATATATATATATATATATATATATATATATACTCTTTAATACATACGAGGTTGAAAGAAATGGCAATTTCTGCGTTGGAAATTTTTTTATTCAAAGTTTCCAGGTCTCTGATGAGTTTTCGCTGGGTGGCAGGAAATAGATGAATGAGATGAGCAAAATTCATGGTGGTACAGGGTTACATAAATGTACGTGATGATACAGGATATACGACGCGTTTCACTGGACAACCAGCATTATCAAGTAAGGGTAGAATGATATAAAAGGTAAACAGGAAGGGTATATATAGAGGGTGGAGGATCAGAGGAGGCGAAAATCAGGGGGCAAAAGTCTCCTATTGGTGGAGGGGTATTCTAGGAGTGCAAAAGGGGGAACCGCTTCACGCAGGCGCACTGGATGCGGGATGGTGTTGGTCGGGTGGCGAGGTCAAAGCTGATTGGCTGCGTGTCAAGGGGCGTGGCCTAAGTTGTATGGTCCGTGTGGCGCCGGCAGAAGACGAAGCTGAAGGAGGTAGCGCGGGGGGCTGCGTCAAGGGCACCGGGGGGCGAGGAGAGGCGTTAGGTCCTGTAGGGTAGTGCCTTGGCAGAAGGAAGGATCTGAAGGTCTAGAGTTTGGTTGTTGATGTTAGGATGTAAGGCTTGGATATATAATGCTTCGAGTATAGGTAATCTCCTTGGGTCAATTTCTTTATCGAGTATGGTGGTGTGTTTCTCTAACTCGTTGTGTGTGAGGTGGGGGTGGTTGGGGGTGAGATTGTGGTCTTTGATGGCTCCAGCCTGAAGGTGAAGAGTTAACCGACGTGAAAGACGAGTCTGCGTCATGCCAATATAGGAATGAGGTCCACAGTCCTCATAATTACAGGTATGTTGGTAAATGATGTGATCGTCGGTCATCGGGCTCTTTATCTTGGTGGAAGCTGGTTTGTTGCGGAGAATGAGGTTGGAGGTCTTGGGGGATTTGTAATAAATTATTAATTTGATTTTGTTTTCCGGGTTGGTTGGGTGGACATGCTTGGAGATTATTTCTTTTAAGACGGCCTCGTCATTTTTGTGTTCAGAGGACATGTAATTGTGGTAGAAGATCTTAATTTCATTGGGGGGGGGGGTCAATGTTGGGAGGGCTTTGGGTGTACCATTTTTCAAGATGGTGGTTGATGGTGCTGGAGATGTCGTAGTTGGAGTATCCATTATTTACTAAAACTTGGGATAGTCTTTCTAGTTCCTGGTGGGTGTCGGCCCAGGTAGAGCAGTGCGTGAGGGCTCTCCTTACATAGGCAGAGATGGAGGATAGAAGATAACGGCGGGGGCATTCACTATCGCCGTTGAGGCATTGTCCTGTGTTAGTTGGTTTAGTGTAGACGGTGATTTTGAACCCATGGTCGTTCAGAGCTACGAGGATGTCGAGGAATGGGAGTTGTCCATTGTTTGATTTTTCAAAGGTGAAGTTAAGTCCGGAGGAGGTCATGAAGCGACGCTGGAGTTCCTGTAGTTAGTGGAGGTCCTTGATTTGCACGAAGATGTCATCCACGTATCTACAGTAGACGGCGGGTCGTTGGGCAGCTAGGAGCTCTTCCTCGATGGTACCCATAAAAAAGTTCGCAAAAAGAACTCCTAGGGGGCTGCCCATCGCCAAAAATCAAATTAATAATTTATTACAAATCCCCCAAGACCTCCAACCTCGTTCTCCGCAACAAACCAGCTTCCACCAAGATAAAGAGCCCGATGACCGACGATCACGTCATTTACCAACATACCTGTAATTATGAGGACTGTGGACCTCATTCCTATATTGGCATGACGCAGACTCGTCTTTCACTTCGGTTAACTCTTCACCTTCAGGCTGGAGCCATCAAAGACCACTATCTCACCCCCAACCACCCCCACCTCACACGCAACGAGTAAGAGAAACACACCACCATACTCGATAAAGAAAGTGACCCAAGGAGATTACCTATACTCGAAGTGTTATATATCCAAGCCTTACATCCTAACATCAACAACCAAACTCTAGACCTTCAGATCCTTCCTTCTGCCAAAAGGCACTACCCTACAGGACCTAACGCCTCTCCTCGCCCCCCGGTGCCCTTGACGCAGCCCCCCCGCGCTACCCCCTTCAGCTTCGTCTTCTGCCAGCGCCACACGGACCATACAACTTAGGCCACGCCCCTCGACACGCAGCCAATCGGCTTTGACCCCGCCACCCGACCAACACCATCCCGCATCCAGTGCGCCTGCGTGAAGCGGTTCCCCCTTTTGCACTCCTAGAATACCCCTCCACCAATAGGAGACTTTTGCCCCCTGAATTTCGCCTCCTCTGATCCTCCACCCTCTATATATACCCTTCCTGTTTACCTTTTATATCATTCTACCCTTGCTTGATAATGCTGGTTGTCCAGTGAAACGCGTCGTATATCCTGTATCATCATGTACATTTATGTAACCCTGTACCACCATGAATATTGCTCATCTCATTCATCTACTTCCTGCCACCCAGCGAAAACTCATCAGAGACCTGGAAACTTTGAATAATAACATTTCCAACGCAGAAATTGCCATTTCTTTCAACCTCGTATGTATTAAAGAAAATGTATTACCTGGCTTTACTAACATATATATATATATATTGAGAATATATCACAAATACACGTGAGCCACTAAATGTTTCTAGTCTCTCAGTGGGGATCGAACCATCGACCATCAAACGATAGCCGACGCTTTAATCAATTACACCACAGACTGCCGTGGTGTAATTGATTAAAGCGTCGGCTATCGTTCTGATGGTCGATGGTTCGATCCCCACTGAGAGACTAGAAATATATATATATATATATATATATATATATATATATATATATATATATATAAAGAGAGAGAGAGAGAGAGAGAGAGATTAACAGTTTTCTTCAGTTTATCAATTGAAATACAAACACACACCATTATAACTCCATTTAAGTGAACCATACACCATTATAACTCCATTTAAGTGAACCATACACCATTATAACTCCATTTAAGTGAACCATACACCATTATAACTCCATTTAAGTGAACCATACACCATTATAACTCCATTTAAGTGAACCATACACCATTATAACAACATTTAAGTGAACCATACACCATTATAACTCCATTTAAGTGAACCATACACCATTATAACTCCAGTTAAGTGAACCATACACCATTATAACTCCATTTAAGTGAACCATACACCATTATAACCCCATTTAAGTGAACCATACACCATTATAACTCCATTTAAGTTAACCATACACCATTATAACTCCATTTAAGTGAACCATACACCATTATAACTCCATTTAAGTGAACCATACACCATTATAACTCCATTTAAGTGAACCATACACCATTATAACCCCATTTAAGTGAACCATACACCATTATAACTCCATTTAAGTTAACCATACACCATTATAACTCCATTTAAGTGAACCATACACCATTATAACCCCATTTAAGTGAACCATACACCATTATAACCCCATTTAAGTGAACCATACACCATTATAACCCCATTTAAGTGAACCATACACCATTATAACCCCATTTAAGTGAACCATACACCATTATAACCCCATTTAAGTGAACCATACACCATTATAACTCCATTTAAGTAAACCATACACTATTATAACCCCATTTAAGTGAACCATACACCATTATAACCCCATTTAATTGAACCATACACCATTAGAACCCCATTTAAGTGAACCATACACCATTAGAACCCCATTTAAGTGAACCATACACCATTAGAACCCCATTTAAGTGAACCATACACCATTAGAACCCCATTTAAGTGAACCATACACCATTAGAACCCCATTTAAGTGAACCATACACCATTATAACCCCATTTAAGTGAACCATACACCATTAGAACCCCATTTAAGTGAACCATACACCATTAGAACCCCATTTAAGTGAACCATACACCATTAGAACCCCATTTAAGTGAACCGTACACCATTAGAACCCCATTTAAGTGAACCGTACACCATTATAACCCCATTTAAGTGAACCATACACCATTATAACCCCATTTAAGTGAACCATACACCATTATAACCCCATTTAAGTGAACCATACACCATTATAACCCCATAACCCCATTTAAGTGAACCATACACCATTATAAGCCCATGTAAGTGAACCATACACCATTATAAGCCCATTTAACTGAACTATACAATATTATAACCCCATTTAAGTGAACCATACACCATTATAACCCCATTTAAGTGAACCATACACCATTAGAACCCCATTTAAGTGAACCATACACCATTATAACCCCATTTAAGTGAACCATACACCATTAGAACCCCATTTAAGTTAACCATACACCATTATAACCCCATTTAAGTGAACCATACACCATTATAACCCCATTTAAGTGAACCGTTTTGGTTATAAGAAGTGTACTATTAATTTTGACTATACTATGTACAGAAAATAGAAGATATAATTAAGACAATGTCACACGAGCGCTTTTTCTGTCAATTATCGATGAGCAAGTTTTGTCTCGTAATAGTGTTTTGTTATTTTGGTGTTTTGGTGTTTTGTTATTTTGGTGTTTTGGTGTTTTGGTATTTTGGTGTTTTGGTGTTTTCTCATTGGAATCGAAAACTAGACTATAATTTTAAGAGACTGAAAGGCTATACAACTATACCAAAGAAGATGCCAAACCATAATTGCCTCCAAACATTGCAGGAAAAAGCGCTCGTGTGACACCGTATAAAATATTACATAAATTAGCATATCTTGGATGGGGGCTTTACAATTTACCGAAGATATAATTTCCGGGAATCCCTCCTCTCCCCCCCCCCCCCCCCCCCAAGCCGGGAAATCCCTCCCTCCTCCTTATACCTCGGCGTATATACAGTATATATATATATGCCGGGAAGGAAGGGGTGTTTAGTGTCCTTCCTGTCCTGGGAGCGAGAGGGCTGACGTTAGTTTGCTGCTCCGGCGGAAAATTGAGACTGTTGGGGTTAAGATCTTGCCCTGATATCGGCCGTCTTAATTACTGTCCAAATTGATCTCCAAGTATCTATACATCGTCACCTGGTACCTCTACATCGGCGTTTGGTACCTATACATCGTCACCTGGTACCTATACATCGTCTCCTGGTACCTATATATCGCCGACAGTTTCCAGTACCTACAAACTAAAGACAGCAAGGAGAAAACAAACCAATCAAGAAGGAAGCAAAGACAGTCACAAGAAGCAAATACGTCAAGACGAGAGGGTCGAAAGAAGCAAATTCAACTCGAAGAAGCAAATCCAGCATCCAGAGAAGTTCAAGATGTTCGCGCTAAAGAGGCTAACCACCGCCCTGCTCCTCGTTTCCTACCTGCTGATCTTTGCAGGCCAAGGCGCGGCCGCCTCAATCACCTCGATCATCAGTCCACCTTGTCACGGCTGCTGGTATCAAATCAGCTCGTATGAGTGTGCCCGGAAATCGTGGTGTGGTGACCCAGCGAGAGTGAGGCCGACATCTCGACCTTGGAAACCCAAACCAAAATATAACTACGGCTAGTCTGTTTTTTTTTTTTTTTTTTTTTTTTTTTTTTTTTTTTTCCAACTGACGGTACATTGCAAAGTTCCCATCTAGATTTCTCAGTTATTTGGAAGATTTTGTAGTGATATATGGTGCTTATTATTTAAACATGGTCTTAATATGATACAAAGGAATACAAAAGGAAGGCAAGCAACAACAGACCTACTGGTCCTTACCTAGGCTGCTTTAAAAAAAATCAAAAGAAAAAAAATCACATAGTAGTTGCATGTTTTTCCTTTAAGGGGAGGTTTTTAGTTTGTTTCCTACTCCAGGAATCTCAAAATGTCACCCCCTTGACCCCCCTTTCAAGATATATTTGTACATTTTTCGGTAGAAAAATGTCCCGGACGAAGGCCGGTTACTCTTAAATTACAGGCTCGCTATCGCTCGCCAGGATAAAATCGACAGCTAAATGGCACGAAAGGTCTTAAAATTGACAGAAATAGGTTGAAAGTTCTTAAAATCGTCAAAATAATGGGGCAAACGTCTTACAATTAGTAAAACAATGAGGGAGAAAGGCGTCTAGAAAAAAAAACTCAAGTGGAAATCTCCCCTTAAGTATCGAGAATTTGGCTGCTAAGGGATTCAATTTATCGTCAACTGAGAAGAAACAGTAGAGTTTTCGTCTCGCATCTATACTTTGCTGGAGCCCCTCTTTCTCGACATCCCTCAGTCGCTAGACTAAAGGTAGATTATTTACGGTGACATTATCATACGAGTACAATTCAGAAACTGCCATTCGTCCATCCTACTACTACTACTACAACTACTACTACTACTACTACTACTACTACAACTACTACTACAACTACTACTACTACAACTACTACTACTACAACTACTACTACTACAACTACTACTACTACAACTACTACTACTACAACTACTACTACTACTACAACTACTACTACTACTACAACTACTACTACAACTACTACAACGACTACTACAACTACTACAACTACAACTACTACAACTACAACTACTACAACTACTACTACTACAACTACTACTACTACAACTACTACTACTACTACAACTACTACTACTACTATTTTTTTTTTTTTTTTTAATTTGGTCATACATTTTATTTTACTACTACTACTACCACTACTACTACTACTACCACTACTACTACTACTTCTACTACTACTACTACTGCTACTACTGCTGCTGGAACCAAGTCAGCTGGAATCTCGGAGAGCCTGGAGCTGGTCGTGCAGTTCTCCAACGATGAGGCAGCCGACTGGGCCGGTTTTCTGGACCACTTTCTCACTCATGTTTAGCCCCATTAGTTTTCAGATGTTAAGATGTTTGCCCCATTAGTTAGTCGATTTTAAGACCTTTCGCCCCATTTCGTCGTCAATATTTAGACCTTTCGTGCTATTTAGGTGTCGATTTTTTCCCTGGCGAACGATAGTGAGCCTGTAATGTTGGAAGAATCGGCCTTCGGCCGGGAAATTTTTCTACCGAAAAATGTACAAATTTATCTTGAAGGGGGGTCTAGGGAGTGTTT
The DNA here is from genome assembly GCA_037953745.1 of Lithodes maja. Classification (NCBI taxonomy): domain Eukaryota; kingdom Metazoa; phylum Arthropoda; class Malacostraca; order Decapoda; family Lithodidae; genus Lithodes; species Lithodes maja. Next base: position 6,803 of record JBAKBP010020601.1, on the reverse strand, counting down.
TCTAAGCTTCATGGAGGTCTAGGGAGGAAACTAAAAAAATATATGAATAAAATGAATTGATAGACCAAACAAATTACGGTCTGCCCCCCCCCCCCCCCCTTTTTTAAGATCATAATCACAACTAGTGTTCGTCTCGTATCCATAACTTCGCTCACGTAACACTTTTCCCTCTATCTCTTCTCATTCGGCATCTATCTTCCGGAGAAATGTGTGGGTGTCTGGTGCATTAATTAATATCGGCATCTAGAGTAAATTACGGAGAGACAGACCGTTTTTTCTGGACCCCCTTCTCCCTAACGTTTAGCCCCACTAGTGTTGGGGATTTTAAGACGTTGGTTCCATTAGTTGGGGGATCTTATGACCTTTCACCCCATTGCTTTGTCAATATTAGGACCTTTCGTGCCATTTTGGTGTCGATTTTTCCCTGGCGAGCGATAGCAAGCCTGTAATTTTAGGAGGAATCGGCGTTTGGCCGGAACATTTTTCTACCGAAAAATGTACAAATCTATCCTAAAGGGGGGTCTAGGGGGTGTTTTTTTTTTAAGCTTGATGGAGGTCTAGGGAGGAAAATATAAAAAAATATATGTATGAATAAATGAATTAATAGACCAAACAAACAATTAGATGCTTATGTTCTGGGTGTGGTGTCCCGAGTTCGAATCCCGGGAGGACAATAAGTAGGCTAGATGCTAACAAATCCTGTGGTTTTGATGGTATATATGCTGAACATTTGAAGTACTCCTCCACTCTCCTCTTGGAGAAACTCAGCAGTTGCTTTACCAGCTTTCTAATCCATGGTTTCCTACCAGAATCTATGATGTCCGTTACCTTGATACCAGTAATTAAAGACAAGGCTGGCAAAATTACATCAAAAGACAACTATAGACCTATTGCCCTTGCCAGTATTGTAAGTAAGATACTAGAGTTAATCATTTTAGACAGAATCTCAGTGTATATCTCAACTAATAGTAATCAATTTGGTTTTAAAAAGAATCATGGTACGGACCAGTGCATCTACACTCTGAAGGAGCTAGTGGATGGGTACATCAAAATGAACAGCTCTATTTTTGCATGCTTTCTTGATGCTAGTAAGGCATTTGACAGAGTCTGCCACAATATCCTGTTTGATAAATTAGCAACAAGGGGAGTGCCATCCTATATACTGAGAATCTTGAAGTACTGGTACGCCAATCAAACATTTAATGTAAGATGGGGTAACATTATTTCGGATTCCTTTACAGTAACCAATGGAGTGAGACAGGGTAATATTCTCTCACCTTACTTATTCAATGTATATATGGATGAATTAAGTGATAAATTGAATAAAGAGCAGATTGGATGTTATGGTGGGAATAAAATCATCAACCATCTCATGTATGCTGATGATCTGGTCATTATTGCACCGTCTTCTGCGGGTCTGAGCAAACTTCTTGATATATGTGAATCTTTTGGTAGTAAACATTGTGTTAAATTCAACCCACTGAAAAGTGCTGTTCTTATATTTAGATCAAAATTACTGTATAAAAGTAAACTGCCAAATTTCTCACTCAATAATCAAATTATTCAAGAAGTAAACAAAATAAAATACCTGGGACACATTATCTCAAACGATTGCTCAGATGATGCAGATATCGGCCGTCAGCGCAGACAGCTATATTTACGTGGTAACACCATCTTGAGAAAATTCCACATGTGTAATTGGGAAACTAAAGTCACTTTGTTCCGGACATATTGTTCCTCTATGTACACGGCCCATTTGTGGTGGAAGTATAAGAGAGCCACCATAAATGGTCTGTGTACATCCTATCATAATATACTCAAGATGTTCATTGGTCTCTCTAAATATGAAAGCACTAGTATGGTGTGCACACTGTTGGATGTGCAGTGCTGTCGGGCTGTCATCAGGAGACTGGTGTACAGCTTTTCGCAGCGACTGCAATCCTCCAGTAACACGCTGATTGTAGCTCTTTGGTCTAGTGATCATATCTATGAATCCCGTATTATATCTCACTGGCAGAAGCTGCTGCACACATAGTATGTACTGTAATGTAATATATAGGTCTAATTGAACTATGAGCAATGATCTGTGCAATAGGTGTTAACCAACATTGAGCAATAGCCTTAGTTAGCCTATCTGTGTTATATTGTGACAAAATGTGATATGTGCTCTATTCTGTAAATAGGCCTACTGTATTTTTTATTTTATTGTGTCTTTATTAATATATCTTTGTGTATAATTATTATCTGTGCTCTGACGAGAAGTGCATGTGATATGGACCATTAGGTCGTACTGTATTTATACTGTATCTATCTTATGTGTCTGGAATAAAGAATTATTATTATTATTATTATTATAATATGCTTCCATTAGTTTATTCAAGTGCATTGGGGTTTGTAATTGATGAATAATGGTAAGAACGGGGTGTTACTTAATGTAAAATTGGATGTCAAATTTGTATATTTAGTGTTATTTGCAAATGGCTTATCTGTTGTTAATTATATGGTCATGTTGTTCTTCATTAATTAATATGTTGTATAAAGTTTGAAGCTTCTCTTATTTTACATTCCTATGTTAACCCCTTCTGTACGGTCGCGCTAATAAGTCATGTCCCAGCTGTCATTACGTTTGGCTTGCTCTGTGCTGTATTAATGTCTGTCAGATGTTGAATAAGGTAGGTAGGTGTAGGAACATGTTTGTATATTTCACTCGATATGAAGAAATGAAGTTTAAATATTGCTGATACCAATTATTGATCAAAATAATCTCTAATCTCTAACCGTTTTGGTAAGATGATCCTCAGGGTATTAGAGTGTTGAGCCTATAATTGGGCTTTGTAATTTGGGTTGTGTGGGACAGGGATCTACCTTGCTTAGGCCAATCGGCTTTCTGCAGACTCCCATTTTCTTATGTTCTTATGTTCTTAAAACATACTTGGTGCCGATACATGACTTATCAGCGCGACTGTACCGGTAACGTCTTTCTTATGTTATCTTGGCTACATTTAGACGAGTTTATGAAGCTTAGGAAGGACGTCTACCAATCAAAAGGCTACAGGCTATCTCAATAGATCTTTTTGTCTACCATATATCCTTCCTAAGCTTCATAAATCGTCTAGATGTAGCTGAAATTAAATAAAGATGACTTAGCCGGTACAGAAGGTGTTAAGAATGTTCTGATGTTGATGATTATGATAATGATGGTGATAATAATGATGATTATAGTAAGAAGGGTCTGATGAATATGATGATGATGATGATGCCCCATTAGTTTGGCAATTTTAAGACTTTAGGCCCCATTACTTTGTCAATTTTAAGACCCTTCGTGTCATATAGGTGTCGATTTTTCTCTTGGCTAGCAATAGCGAGCCTGTAATTTAGAAAGAATCAGCCTATGGATGGGACATTTTGCTACCGAAAAATGTACAAATCTATCTAGAAGGGGGATCTCGGGTGTGTTTTTTGTAATGTTTGATGACGGTCTAGGGAGCAAAATATATAAATAAAATATTTAATATATAATATATAAAATATATAAATACAATATATACATAAAATAATAAGGAATATGACGCTTGACGGAGATGCGTCTGCGGGAATTGCCCACTTGCGAGTTTCGTTCTATAAGGAAGTTGGAGCTGTAGACAACGATATTAAGCAGAATTACCGGCTAAAATATGGTCATAGTACATTCATAAATACATGAAACCCAATTCAACATCCATTTTATCCATAACAAACCTACATTATTATTGTATTTCTGTTTTATATCAATGTTTATGGCTCCAACTTCCTTATAGCCTGAAACTCGCAAGTGGTCAATTCCCACACAGGAAAACATCCACAAGTTGGGAAGCTTGTTTTAGCAGTTCTAATGTTAATTTTCTTTTATTATTTTTTACGAAGTTTTTTCGTAGTGAGCTCCCGATCATAAGGACGATTCCGTAAGAGAATTAGCGTACCCTTACGATGTTGGACTCGCTTTCTCTCCCTGTGGCGGGTGTTTCAAACAGCTGACGCAAGGGTTGAAAGAGTGCCCTTACTGTATAAGGCTATATATATATATATATATATATATATATATATATATATATATATATGTATATATATGTATATGTATATATATGTATATATATGTATATATATGTATATATATGTGTATATGTATATATACTGTATATGTATATATATATATATATATATATATATGTATATATATGTATATGTATATATATATATATGTATATATATACATATATGTATATATATACATATATGTATGTATATATACACCACTGCCGTGGTGTAATTGATTAAGCGTCGGCTATCGTTCTGATGGTCGATGGTTCGATCCCCACTGAGAGACTAGAAACATTTAGTGGCTCACGTGTATTTGTGATATATTCTCAATATATATATATATATATATATATATGTATATATATGTAGAGAGAGAGAGAGAGAGAGAGAGAGAAACAAACCAACCGGTCTACCCAAGTTGACCTCTGACCCAGCTACCTGCAGGGATTTACCAAGAACTTTCCTGTGGTTCCAGGAAATTATAGGACAAATCTGTTGGCGGTAGTTTGTGTGTGAGTTTGAGGTGTTGTTGTTATTGTTTTGTGTTGGGTATTTCATGGGGGGGGGGGGTATACTTGGGGTAGGCTTGAGTGGAATATAAGTGGGTTGGGTAATGTAAATGTGTTGATATGTCCCACTCCCCTTCAATATTATAATTGGTTTCCTGTTTTCATTGTGTCCCTAATAATGATTACCTTCACTTGCCACAACAATATTACAAATTATTTACCCCGATAGCTGGGGAGGGCATGAAGTAATAATAATAATCATAATAATAATAATACTTTATTTCAGACTCACACAGCACAGAAGGGACCATACTGGGGTCCATATATACCTTACAGTAACATAAATACATCAGGGAAAGAGCGGGGTTGAAATATGGGGTTAAGGTAGAACAGCTGATAAGATCCAAACATAGTGGAAGCTTATAGTCCTACAATTCTTAACCGGCAGTTATGGGCGGTGTCGTCTCTTCGTACACTGGTGCCGCCTGTCCACTTGACCCTTTCCGTACGACAACATTTCCAAATTACTCTCGCTACCTCCCCCCCCCCCGTTCAAGGTCAATGTAGGCAGATCGGCTCTCTCTCAATATATATACTGTATGTGTGTGTAAGACTGTGTAGCCCACATGAATGCATAGATTATTATTCTATCTATCTATTAATGCATAGATTATTATTGCTATAATAAATTATATTACTATTTATCTCTCTCTCTCTCTCTCACTCACCCTATACACCTCCCCCCCCCCCCCCACACACACACCACACCACTCTACCCCCCCCCCCCCCTCCGCATACACCACACCACTCTACCCCCCTCCCCCCATTCTCTCTCTCTCTCTCTCTCACTCACCCTATACACCTCCCCCCCCACACACACACCACACCACTCTACCCCCCCCCCCCCTCCGCATACACCACACCACTCTACCCCCCTCCCCCCACTCTCTCTCTCTCTCTCTCTCTCTCTCAGTCGACCTCTGACCTCGGGACAGTACAGTGCTCTCCCCGTGACTCCTGAATTGCCGTGAATAGTGAAAGTCGCAGGTGGGCAGGCGGCCTGTCTGCCGCTAGTCCAACACCATTTACCCTTAAAAACAGGGACAATGGAGACTAGTAATGTGGAAGCCAGTGCTCTGCTAGCAGAAGGGCACAATAACACCCAGGAGAAAGACTTTTATGAAACGGACACTGAGATGGAGTGCACCCAGGAACCGTACACCCAAGTGACTAGTAGGAGCGAGAAGCGGAGAAGAGGGAAACCAAACGAGGCTCAATACAAGAGCAGCGATGAAGAAGACCCAATATACGGTAAGAAAATTAAGAATGGTGCGAATCAGACGAAGGATGAAGAAAGGAGAGTGACGACACGTGGAGAGAAGCAGGGTGAGGAAGCAGCGCGTGGAGAAGAGAGAGGAGATGGGGACGTGGAGAGGCTAGGAGAGGGGGCAGCACAGGGTGAGGTGAGACCAGGAACTACCGACGATATGGCAGGGAAGCGGCCTAGACTTCTCTTCCCCCATGATTTGAAAATGAACTTCCAAGAGAAAGTACTGTGGGCGGTCAAGCTAGGGAGGGAGCATAAATCCTTCCTACCACTTCTCAAGGAAGGAAAACACAGACCCTACCTGACTGTGGGGAGCAAAGAAGCAGTAGAATTATTAACAACAGAGGGGTACAATGGAGTCACACTCAAAGTTCCTGACGACAGCGAGAAATACACCAAGGTAATTATATTCAACTATCCGGTGTGGCTTGACCCTACGTATATCCTGGACGATTCACGATTTGTATGGGCAAAGCGCAATCAAATAAAAGGGGAAGACCGATCACAAATAGTAGCGCTTGTAAAAGGGGAAATGCCCGAAAAAATATTTGTGACAGGCATAGGTAACAAATATTTAGCTCCATACAAAGAACAGGTCGACCTATGCCTGAACTGCAGTAGATGGGGCCATAAAGCTTGGTCCTGCCAGGCGGATGCAAGGTGCAGATTTTGTGGTAGAGGACATCCCTCTGCCAAATGTAGAGACAAAATAAATAATAACGTTAGAGTGGTGCCTTACTGTTGTAACTGTGGGGGGGAACACAACGCCCGGTCTTTCCAGTGTTCCAAGAAACCTGGGAGTAACGGTGGCCGTGACCTTGGCCGTGACATATCCCATACACGCTACCAGGAGGGGGAGACATACCAACACCAGGGGGGGTCCCATCAAC